>JASAMW010001236.1:0-19272 GCA_030247985.1 Epsilonema sp. ZAB3_2
ATTGCATGTGGTTCTAGCTAGTCGTTTCGGCGATACTGGAGTGTTGCATTTTGTAATGGAGAAAGGGGATGAGTCATGGGTAGTGAAAAACGAGGGAGGCCACTCGCCCTACATTCCTGTGCTCAATATGGAGATGTGGCAGTCAGAGTGAGTCAAATAATATGCAAAGCCATCCATCTGGCTTGTCAGACAAACAAATACACATGATAAGTGCGGTGTAATTCTGGCCATTTGGCATTTACTCTATTAGGAGGGGAGAACTAATAGGAAACTCAGCTAGGTAGTGTAGGGTACTGTGTGGAAAATCCGGTCATGCGGTAAAAACCCTCAACTATTTATTTGTCTCAATCGGTACATTGCTTTTGAGATATGCAGCCCTGAAACTTAGGTGGCCGGGTTTACCCTACAATCACCAGATAGCAGATGGTACCCTACAATCACCAGATAGCAGAGCGCAGGATTTGATACCATGATCACCTATTTTGCTGTTCGTTTGAGGTGGCCCGAATTACCCCCTCTCCAAGTCAGAATTACCCCGCACTTTCATATACTGAACTGTATGTCCGAATCTGTTGTTATCTATGTATATCTCGAAGGGAAATCGTGCATGCGCTGAAGACAAGTGAGCACGTGGCTGGTTTGATCGTGTTTCTTGACGCGGAGAGAGATTTGCGTTCGGGTGGCGCCAGCGCCGATCACGCCTGCCCAAATCCCACCTCCGGTCGGTATTGAAAAAAAACATTATTCGCCGCGTGCCTTATTATTTCTCGGTCGCGAGATGGCCCCGGGTCATGATCAGCCGAAACAGCAAAGTCACAAGTTCACCCAGTCAGCTCCTTCCGTAGCGCAGTCATTACGAAAAAGATCGTTGTCCCTGGGTGAACTCGTGACGTTGACGTTTGGGCTGGTCCAGGTACGGCATACGGCATGGTCCAGTGGGACGTCGCGACCACCCAGGAATAATAACGCAAGAAGCAAATAATAGATATGCGTACGTTGACTGACATAGTACATATGTATTTCGCACGTATCAGCTATGTGCGTTTGTATCACGTGTCTGTCTACTTCTTGCAGGATTGTACGATGAGGCTACCTACTGCAAAGCCTCATGGAACCCCTTTGGAACTGGCAGGTGGTTTGACGATTGGCCTTTCCCAGTATTTTTGGTACATGATAAAGGCGACGTGGACCGTATCACGAAGGTATGAACAGCACGCGGTACCTACATTGTCGTATTCGTGTGTCGAATGTCAGAAGTTCGCTACACACATGGTGAGCAAACCCAGGTGAATTCACCGCAAGTACAGTATAGCTAATATGTTGAAGCATAAGGGGCAAGTCACAACCGTGTGAACATGTGTGAGAGAAATTTCGCTGAGCGCGTGGATACAAGCGAGAATGCTCTATAGTCTGGCCAGAGAGAGTTAGCAATGGGACTCAAATCGTGTTTGCATGTACTTCTGCTAAGTAAAAAGGAGTACACGAAGCACGGACAGAAATCCGCATTTGTGATTTACGGAACGCGCCTTGGATGCCATGCTAACTCTTGCTGGCCAGACTATAACAGGCAAAATGAAACACTCAAACTCACCGTGAGCTTACTCACCGCGTGTGTAGCGCACACTGACTGGTGCCGTGAGATACATAGATGCCTGTTGGTTGTTTAGTGTTACGAAACCTACAACAAGCCTGCTGGCAGTGCACGCGGCTATCCGCTCTGCGCTGCAACTCTCCGCTTGTGGATGCTGGCGGCTAGAGACACACCCACGTGTCTACGTCGAGGCGCCGGTTGGAACGGAATTGAGACGGGCAATTCCCGTAAGCTGTCTTAGCCTGCTGTACCTACAGTATTGTTACGTACTGCGTACGTATGGCAATAGCGTCCGAGGCCAGTAGTGTACGTTAGTTCTAGGTATGTAAGGCGAGTTTAGCCAAAAGTCCCTGGACCGGTCCCTGGTGGGGTTGCTTAAGTCCGCAGCTGTGTCCGAGGGTAACGGGTTCGATTCCCGTTCGGTCCTATTTCTCTCCCCCCTTTTCGGGGCCCGGCTATCGCCATACGGAACGCGGCACGTCACAGTATATTCGCCTTACACGATAAGAGAACGCGCTTTCTCAGCCTTCCCGCAGAATAGCGCGGGCAGTATTCACCTTCGTCTCTTGTGCATTTGTTGTAAATCGCTTACGAGAAATACTCAGTTGTGAAGGAAAAGGAGATCATCTTTCTTCGTCCTTTCATCTGTCCCTTTTCCTGTTTTATTTGTCTCCACTTTTCGTTTTGTTTTCCTTTCTTGCATTTGCACATGATACGTACCTACTTGACTTTATTCTGCGGGAAGTTTGAGAAAGCGCGTCCTCTTATCGTGTAAGGCGAATACTTTCTAATAGTGTGGGACAGTTGGGGCCACTCGTTCCTTATCTCCTGTTCGAAAGTAGTGAGTGGCCTGTCACCAATATGATCCTTGCCTCTTCCACCTGTCTGAAGGTGCCAGCCAACCGATTCTCCATTCTATGGTTTCCTTTCCATTGTATACGCAGGGCACATTTACGTATATGGTCTACCGTGTACCGTTTAGGGTATGGCATTTGTGCGCCTTTGGGAGGCTACAGCGCCTTCGCAGTCGTTCCACCTTCCAATGCTAGCTCAACCGTACAGCCTCAAACCGGATCCACCCTCCTGATTTCGAGCAGAGTGAGCATTATCCTAATTCTAATCTGCATATTTCTTTTATTGTTGACTTTGCATGCAATGTTGTCTTGTGCAGGTGGACAGCATATCCATGTTCTCTGACTTCTCGCCAAGTGCCGAGTCTGTGGCGAGCTCAGTGGTGGCTGTGTTGGCGATGGCCGAAGCACTGGTCAGGAATAAAACGGCCTATGAGCAGTTGAAGCGCAGGGCGGCGAGTCAAGGCAAATACTTGCTGTTGGCGCTGTTCAACGGGGTAAGCAAGCATGCAATCCGTGGCGAAATCCAACAGGTGGAACTGCAAGAGCGCTCTATTACGAGTAATCTTGTATGCGAGCTGTGCCTCATTGAGGTATAAGGGAAGGTCTTGTACGATTTAGATCGTGCCACTGTGTAGCTCAGTTAGAGTGCTCGCGCGCTACTAAGCACGCGCGGCCCTGGGTTCGAGTCCCAGCACAGTACAGTACGTGGTTATGCGGAATTACCCTGTCGTGGCATGGCTTATTGTGCACGTTATTATGCTTGTTAAGGAGTCCATGGATTACATCGGTTCCAGTCGTCTTCTGTTCAATATGCAGCACGACTGGTTCCCCTCGTACATATCCCCGGATTTCCCACTGGAGGGTCAACCGCATTTGATGAATGCCAGTCATCTGGGCTTTCACTTGGAACTGAGCCAGCTGGCACTGCCGAACGCTGGCAAACCGCTCTACTACGCGCATGTAGATGGAAACGTCTATCAGCAACATCGAACCGATGTACGTAAGTGTGGTGTGGTGTGGTACGTACATTCGAGATTATGCATGAACGATGGAATAATATGTACATACATACATAAGTTACATTTGCGTACGTACCTAATACGTACATACATACATGTGTCGTGTGTGTAGTCGGTTGCCTCAGAGAAAGGACCTCGGCTTGTGACCACACCGCGTGAGATGGCGGCTAAACGCAAAGCTAGGGTACTATGGATGGGGTAAACCCGGCCATGGGAAAATCCGGTCACATAAGTTACAGGGCTACAAATCTCAGCAACCAATCCCAATGGGCCGATTGAGACCAATATGTTATCGATCGAGTTCTTGGACTCTCCTCTTCTTCTTTCGAAAGAACTATTTGATTCATCATTTGCTGAAACAGCAAGCTCAAAGGAGCTTAGGTGGCCGGGTTTACCCCATGGCGGGCCGGGCACCCTATCCTATGCCTTTCGCATCGCGTCGAAAACCGACTAGCCGAGGTTCCTTCAGAACACCACCTTAATGCACGGTGGGGATGTTGCTGACTGACTTATAGGACCGTTTTTGTAGATTGACAACATGATCTCCACTGTGAACAGTAGTATGGCGTCGGCTGGCGCTGGCTTGCTGCGGTCTGCCTCCAACATCCTCCCTTCCTCTTCCTACCAGCGAGTGCTGCGCTTTCTCGCCAAACATGAAAAGGCTGCTTCCCACTTGCCTGGCTTCGTTCTTACCGATTTCCCAAGGAATACCTTCAGGGCAAGGTTTGTCCCTCCCTCCCAGCTCTTAATTTCTGCAGAGTTATGTATGCGACCTGGTATGCTGGAAAAGAGGGACCCGCTCTCTGCCCGTTTTGCGCAGAAGGCTTGGATGGTTCCACTTCCATGAGAGAGTGAGGAAAATAATGGCATTTACTATTCCGCGCAAAACGGGCAGCGGGCCTGATCCATTCTCTTCAGTAAACCACCGATACTCTAAGTACGTTTGTACTGTATGTGAACCTCGGTGGTGTGTTTGTGTGCGAGCTCTGGTTGTTGTGTGCAGATATTACAACAGTTTCGCAGATATGGGAGAGCAGTTTAGCGAGTCGTCGGCCGACATCTCTGCTCATCTGACGCGCGTGTCGCAGGGTGTGTTGGAGGCGGCTGTGCACTGGCTCACTGGCTCAACCACCTACGCTTCTGCCGTCAACCAAACATTGGTAAAGTCCTTTGGTAGCGTGTACTAGCCCAGCGAGGAGGTACAAGAGGGGAGATTTGAGAAATTGAGCTGTGCAGTCAGATGGGACGTGCGCTAAGAGGGGCGTAATCCCGTTCTGCGCTGCGTGTTCGACTCACGCACTGGCTGCCCAATTTTTCAGATTTCTTCTCTTGTCCTCAAATCTCTTAATAGAGTACCCGCCGCGCTAAGGACTGTTCCATCCTGTCCTGCGTAATCATTGGTAAAGTCCTGTAGTACAACATCAAGTTCACAGTGCTACGTAGTACTGTTGTGCATGCTTTATGCAATGCAGTGTGTATAGTACGGTACATACCTACAGTATGTACGTACAGAATGGGGTGCATATTGCTGTTGATTTGCTGTTTAGGTGGAGGAGTTATGGAAATGTTTCGTCGGTCCGCCCAGCATCAACGAATGCGAGTTCTTTCAGCGGGCGCGATCGCTCAGCTTGGTCTTTGGTGGCGAATCCTCTCGTGCCACCTACTATCGCTCAATACAGGGTAGGAGTGAGTGAGCCTTCGCTTTTTCTTTCTGCTGCTTACGTACAGTATGTATAGTCTGGCCAGAAGGAGTTGGCAGTGGGACTCAAGGCGTGTTGCGTTGTTTACAGAGTTTTGTTTGCGATCTCCATAACACTACAAGGACTCCTATGTATTCTTTCTCAAGGTGTTCATGGCTGTTTTGTTTCCGTGCCACGGACTCCTTTACAGGTTTAGTGTGTAAATTTTAGGAGTACATGCATTTTTCCCCTTCTTTTTCTCCTTCTCCCGTGCGCTGTGCGCAGCTGAAGAAGAAAGTAGCGGGACGGCATTGCAAACAACGCAACACGCCTTATATATATATGAGCTTTATTGTTCAAATACAGGAAACAATAAAGGTAAGCACCAGCATGCATAGCATGAAACAACTGCACCACGAGTGAGACAGAGTAACAGCCATACGTGCCTTCGGTGTCACACATAAAATACTACAGAACAGAGAACAGTCATGTCATTTATACGTCCAAGAATACCAAAAATACTGTACTAAAATCCGTAAAGGAGATGATCAGCTAATAGTGTGGGATCTTTATCTAGGGAAGTTTTTTGGATACCAACGGAAGCACTGTTTCTAATTTTATCATCCAGCCCGTTCCACGTCTTTACGATACGGTCTTGAGTCCCACTGCCAACTCCTACTGGCCAGACTATGGTTATGTATGCCCATTTCTTACTGTGCGTTGTGCAGAGCTTTGTCTCTTGTGCTCGCTATTGTGTACGACCAGAAGTAGTAAGCGGAACGTGGTGCGCGTGTCTTTCTTCAGATTTTCCTCAGAAGCTGAGCTACATAGGTCCGTTGACTTACCATGGTGCCATGCATTACACCAGCATCTTCTACCTGTTTCCTTGGTTCCTGGGCGAGAAACAGATGAATGTGTCAGAGGATGAGTGTACAGCCGACAAGCAGAAAGATAGGGTAAATCAAATGGGCATGGCTACTGCACTGTACATACACAGAGTGTCTCATGATAAACCGACCAGCTTTCAGCGCCTGTATCTCCACAATGGACAGACTTATTTTTTCTGCTCTTTTTTGTGACAGACGTTTTTTATGACACCCTGTATACATATGTATGTACGTATGTATCTATGCAACCCCTTCCGCGGTGGATTCAAGTCGCGACCGTTTTGTGTGTCTTGCAGATTCACAGTTGGCTAATGAGCACGGAGTTGCCGGGTAAGGAAGCAAATGGTACGGCGACCGTGGTCTGCGTTCGAACGGACGCCATGATTCACGAAGCCAAGTCGCCTGCATTCGACATTGAAGGTGCCTTAGAATTTTACATACTGTAAACGCCCACGGGGATATTTTCGGACGGTCTTTTTTCGGACAGAAGGCTTTTTCAACATATTCGGACGGGGAAATTTTCGGACAGATGTCTGACCTCAATGTGCATGCACGCACAGGGACATTTTCTGTATTATGTACGTAAGTACAAACGTACTGTAGACTGTACGTACGTATAGCGATTGGCGAGCTTCGCACTTGCTTACCCAATGCATAATGATAAAGGCGGGCAGTTAGCAATACGTACATGGAAATAACATACAAAAAATTCGGACGGTAATATTTTCGGACAGAATTTTTTGTCCGAATTGTCCGAAAATTTCCCTCGTCCGAAAATTTCCCCGTTTACAGAATGTCAGACTTGCACCGTTTTCCCCTCATTCATCTCTGCTGCTAGTCTAATAATTTTGTGTCGTTCTCAGGGGCTAACGCCCTCTTATAGCGAACATTAACCCCCTTCGTTATCCCAGGCGTCCGCCTGTCCGTAGCCACCCGGCAAACCCCGTCCGTAGACGGGGCAAACTCCGTCCGTAGACGTGGCTTGTTTTTCCTCCCCGTCTACGGACGGGGCTTGCCCCGTCCGCGGACGGGGTTTGCCTGGTGGCTACGGACAAGCGGACTCCTGGGATTACGAAGGGGGTTAAGTGCGGATCCATTTGCTTTCGGACTCTGTTGGTCAGTCTATTGTCCGAAAATTTACACATACCGCTTCAAGCCGTCATTTTTGATAACAAGTCGTTCAGCTGTTGTCAGGTTGTTGTCCGTTTGTTGACGAATAATATATAGGTGTTGTCGGTTTGTTGTCACAACGCCCATGTATTATTCGTCAAGAAACCGACAACAGCTGAGCTACGGTGTTGTCAACAAATTACGGCTTGTCACGCTATGTGTTAGCCGATACTGAATATCGTCCTCATCTCCATTACTTTATGAGCACGGGAAGAAGGAGCTTCAGTACATACTGTAAGTTCTCATGTGTGAGCATTTATGAAGAACTGTTCTTCACAAAAGTCGTTTATGCAGAACAGTTCTTCATAAATGCTCATGCATGAGCACCTTATGTACTAGAGCTCCTTTTTTTCGTGCTCATAAAGTAATGGAGATGAGGACGATATTCATCCGAAGATTTCCTGTTTTACAGTGTAGTGTGTGCGTGTGTGTACTGTAGAGTACGACTGGTCGTCGGACGAGTATTCGTCGTGGACGGAGTCGGTGTGGAGTTCGCCGGAGGCCGGCGTCGCGCCGCTGCGTCTCCTGCTGCTGTCCAGCCGGCGCTGGGGCTGGCTGGTCCTGCTTCTCGGCCTCTGCGCCACCGGCCTCTCCTTCGTCGTCGTCGCCCTTCTCCGGTGCAAAGCAGAGCGCCTGTTCGTCACCTCCTCCGCTACGCCTTCCCTAGCAGGCGCTCCGGCCACGCCGCGTGACGGAATCGATGGCGTAGTGGAGGAAAGACCAGTGAGATAGTACAGGCTGCCCTTGGCTAGCTGGCGTCAGCACCAGAAGTATAGCCTACTGTTGGAGCTTTGACTTCCTCCCTCTGTCCTCTCGTCATGTGCTGGGTGTGCATTGCGTTACGGGTCATCTCTCTCTCTCCTCAGCTCTGTATTCATACATTATCTGTCGGTATTTTTGTGATGGTAATTTAAACTTGTTTGTACGTACAGGTACCTGATCGTAGGTTTTTGAATGCTTCATCGTGTGTTGATCTATCGGACTGTTACCAGTCGAATGTTGTTTGTAATGCTTTTCTGTCTGTACCAACGTTCTATTACGTACATGTGCGATGCGTTCGCTGTTCTATACTATCTCATCTCTTCGCTACCATCGATTATGCCTTTTATATAGACCGTTTCCATTCCTTCGGGATACGTGTTGTCACACTGTTCTGACTACAGTACTTGCCACGTGGTGCATGGCGCGCTCGTTGTTGTGCAATGAAGTAATGTATTGTGCGAATTTGTTGTACAGTACCTTCGAGCCTTCTGTTGTACAGTACCTTCGAGCCTTCTCAGAAAACGAATAAAAAGTTTTGCATTGAAAATAAGGCATGGATTTTTCCCGCTTTTACTAAAGCTCGCGGTGCAAAACCAAAAAAGCAATACTTAGCGAAACTGAAATAGGAATGGGATGCGCTAAAAGTAATAATGTGGAGAAAGAAAGAGCTTTGAGAATTCATTTCAGTTTCGCTAAGTATTGCTTTTTTGTTTTTGCACCGCAAGCTTTAGTAAAAGCGGGAAAAATCCATGCCTTATTTTCAATGCAAAACTTTTTATTCGTTTTCTGGGTTCCGTGGTACTCAACTCAGCATTCCTGTCCCTGCCTTATCTGACTTGATATGGCAATCACGTTGCCATGTGGAAGTGGAGGTGAGAAAAACTGGTAGTGACACTTTTGTGAACCTTCCATGCCTGTGTGCGCAATCGACTGTGATCTTGCGTGAAGTCTTCTTTGCCCCCAATAATCTGAAGTAGGTAGGTACATAGACGCAAGCATGCATTCCAATACTTCACATCTTCATACCCACTTCTGGTGTCGGTGGCAGTGCACGCAGTGCGGCAGGTTGCGTTTCTGGTTGTTGGGCGATGGCTTGAAGTATGCCAAAGAATGCCATCGGGGATTTCTACCGTCAAAGCTTAGTGTGTGTGATGGTTGGGGGTAAATTTTCGGCACTTGAAGAGTGCTATGAAAGGACCAAGACCAAGATTGGATGCGTTGCCACCGCGCTAATTCCCTCTCAAACTTTTCGCACCTCCATGTTTGTTTCTGCGCGCGGCGAGCGCCAAATTTTGTTCTGAACTGAGAGTGCATGTCACGCAGAATGTCATTGTCAAAATTGCCCGACGGAGCATTTTCTAACGGCGAATGTGCTGATCCCGTCGTGTTGTGTGTGGCGGCGAAAATTATGCTCTTGAAACTTTGAAATAAGGGCATCCCGCTGATCAGACGAGTGTAATCATTGTGTGAGGTGAACAGTACCCTACCCACTTGCAACTGTACCTACCTACTTTACAAGGAGGTTGTGGCCATGACGTGTTTCAAAGAGATTGCGTCGTAGGCCATAAATTTTGCCACTATCTTCTGCAGCCGTTGGCACATGATGAAACTACTTGTGTTGTGTAGTGTACATTATTATTGTTGTTGTGATGTCATATGTGTGCCATATAGATATTGTACCTATTATGGGCTCTCCTATTCCGCCGAGGCCGACTGCTGCTATCAACCTGGACAATGATATTCTCTCTCTTTCTGACCATCAATTTTTCCGGAATGGAATAGCACTTTTGCCTTTATGACGATGGGGTACAGGTGAAGAAAAGACTTTCATTAGAAAATGGCAGAAGGACGAAGATGTGTAAGCTTTCGACGCGACGGCGACACTGCTACTGATTCGGCGCACTTCAATGATCTTGCCGTCACGGCCACTCCCATCGCAAGAGTCGGCTCTACAAGCTGCCTGTACCAAATTCGGGATATCTACGACTTCTTCATGTAAGCGGACGTTACTGTACGTACAATGTATGTAGGTACATGTAGTTATTTTGTAATTTGTACAGTAAGCAGTGGCATAGTACACGTACGTACGTACATGTACTATACAATGTTCCAGTGCTAGGAAAGGGAAGAGGGGTCAACTTAGTAGCTTTGGCTAGATGAACTTGGGAAGAGTATTGGAATTTCACGAACCGGGATAAACACTTGAGAAGTTCTCGGACCTCCAATCGCTACGCAAACATGCGTGACACTTTTCGGTTGACCCAGAGCGATTGGAATTGTGGTGTCTGGAGGTTTGTGTTGGTTAGTGGAAGGCTGAAGCCTGCCTGTCCCAATGCTACAGTTTGCTGCTGTTACCAAAGATTCAAACACTCGTTACTGTTCTCTTTCTTTACGGCAAGTTGATAATTGGAAGAGCATGCATCGTCAGCATTCGAGCAGCTATTGTGCTCTCCGTTCCTCGATTTTTGCGTAAGATTATTATTTATAAAATACCTAGTATTCTGGATTATTACAGTACATGTCCAATATTGAATCAAAAGTAATCGGCAACATAGTATACATAGAACATACATACCCTAACTAGAAGGTACGATGGACGTAGACTTGCTGGGAAGGGAAATGAAAATGAGTATAGGCCTACTATTGTAATTCGAAATGCACGAAAGGTATGTACGTATACAGTTCTAATGATGGTATGCATTCGTACATACTCTGTTACGTTACGTATATATGTACATAATAGCAGCAGGTACCAGCGCATTGAATGCACACTGGAAAAGTGTGGCGGCGTACGTACATACATAGGTGTAGGTATCTACAGAGTGTCCCATAATAAACTCCGGGGCTTTCCGCGGTAATAACTCTCGAGCTAAAGCTCAGCTTTCAATGCGGTTTTTTCTGTTATGTAGCCAAGGCTTCAGCTTAGTAACACGTAAAATTTGATCCGCGTAGCTTCATTGGTTATGGTTTTATTGGCCTTCAAAGTTCTGGTCCCGTTTTTGCAGTTTTTTCCTCAGTACTGTAGAATTGCGGTTTTAAGATAACTCAAATTTGTATTTACGCTTCCAGACTTTGAACTGACGTCCACACGTCAAGTTCTCTTGTCATGTGGATTGTTATGACCCACTTAGAGCAAAATTGGCAGGGGTTGATATTAACTATGCCAGAAAATGTGCCGAATTTTGTTTATTTGGGGGAAAAGTCCATAGAAGTTGGGGGCAGAGAATATGGCTGTTTTGAACCAGTTCTAATTGAAGTAGAATCATGAAATTTTGCCTGCCTCTAAGCTGAAGCCTTGGCTATATAATGCAAAAAACTGCATTGAAATCTGAGCTTTAGCTCGAGAGTTATTACCGCGGAAAGCCCCGAAGTTTATTATGGGACACCCTGTATTGTACTGTACATAATGAAACGTCGAAAGGTTTGTCGGATGGGCTTCCTTAGCTCTTATGTCATGTCACGCGACACGGAAAGCGGTTGATGCTGTAAATACAATAGTTGTGAGATGATCATGAGTGAATTATTGTGAGTGCAGCTTATTTCCAAAGCTTCATTCATTCCATGTCTGTGTGCTCGGCCGACTTATTGAGGTAGGTTAGGTACTCGTACTACATACGTACGTACTTATGGGCTACTGGGTACGTACGTACGTATGTATGTATTTCCCTCTTCTTATTGTCCCTGACCCCTTTTGAGGTCTTGAGGGCTTCGCGGTGTTCATTTTGCCATCGGCGCTCCGGGTGATTACTTATTATGGATTACGATTAGAATACGGCCAATGCATGAAAACAACTTTTTTTAATTCCTATGTTCCATCAGCTCAGTCATTCACACATTCAAATTCTTATCTCACCCGCAGTGCTACGTAGCTTAACACACAGCTGTACATAAACGAATGATATCCGGCAGAAAATTATCACATCCTGCGTGTTCGCTCAGAGATTGGGCAAAGCCACGGATTAACGGGTGTCGAGCGAGCATTAGAGCCTATATGCTGCTCTTATCCATCTTCTTTTTTCCAGGAAAACATAGCTTTGTCTGTTCCGACAAAATTGTGTCAACATGCTACTTAGTACCTACCTACAGGGTGTCTCACGTAGACCTCCCTAAAGACCCAGCCTTATAACTTCCGTATAACAACAGATATCAAGCTGAAAAGTTTTGTCCCCAAAAACCCAAAAAAAACTTTTTGGCAAAATATGAGCCAGATAGGTCAAGTAGGGAAGAAATTACGATCTTGCAAATTTGCGACCGTTTTTCAACATTTTCTAATCATTGGTGCCACTATTGACCTCGACAGCTCCTTGAACGCTGTTTTGGGCGGTAAATCGCCTGTATTTTTGAATCCTTTGTGTTACGGACTGTGATGACGTTCAGCCATTGTTGTTCCACCATATTGCCATGTTGGATGAGCTGCTTGACCATGCTGAGCAGAAGATGTCTAATCTCAAAACCATGCTCAGTGCGGAAAATGATAAAAACAGGGCCCAAAATTCCCAAGCCTGTAATATCGTTCGCTAACGGCCTATCTCGCTCAAATTTTGCCACAAAGTTTCCTATTTTCTTGGGTTTCTGGGGACAAAATTTCAGCTTGATATCTATTGTAATACGGAAGTTATAAGGCTGGATCATTAGGGAGGTCTACGTGAGACACCCTGTACTACATCAGTCCCTGCATTAGTAGTTTCGTTCGATCATCTGGTGAAAGAAAGCTGCGCTCGTAAAGGCAGTATACCTACGCACCTATAGTCGGCTTGCTCACTGTACGGTATACGGTACCTCACTATAGATAGACGGTGGCAACATGGCCGGAAAGATGAAAAAATCTAGGAAGAAAGCTCTTTGGAATATGGTTCGAATTGCCGTTCGATTCGCTCGACCTAAGAGACAACGGCAACTGACGGCCATCAGCGAACCGTATGAGTTGTTCATGTGTTCATGGAAATCACAATGAATACATAGGCTAAAAAGCTACAGATGATGCCAATTAGAGTAAAACATTATGGCCGCGCCGAGCCTTACGCTATGTATAAGGCCGGGCGTTTACCCCGGATTGCATTGCTATTGCTGCTATGCTTTATGTCCCAAATTGATGACGCCTTCCGTTGGTGTGCCGGTCGACCGCGTTGACTTTCTCCATGTTTTCTAGGTGGAACGACGACAGCGGCAGATGTGACGATACGTCCCTGGTGTCAGATTCACCGTTGCAGCTTCGTTCCATCCTTGCGAGCTCCTCCTGTCGATCCTCTCCGATGGTACGTCGACATCCGAGCAGCGTCGGCGGCGCTCTTCTACCCTCCTCTACGGAGCGGCTGCAACAAGAGGCACACGAGCCAGGACGATGGACTCGTAAGTCAGGCCGCTTTTTGCCACCCTCATTTTGGGTGTACCCTACCGCGTACTACACCCCCTATACTAAATCGAGGGTGTGGTACTGTACGTACGTGAGGGGGATATACAGTAGATGGCGAAAATGCGTGAGTACTATTTTGTATGCGTCGTCTTTTGCAGCTTTATTGTATGAGGTGTTTTAGCTGGCCTAAACCGAATGGATCGGCGCGTAGAAGAGACGGCCCGCGATCGCTCCGCTTCCAATCTGAGTCAGAGCAGCAAAATCAGCGCTCCGCCCGCCTACATCAGTCAGTTGGGAAATTCAGCAGCTGACCTCCGCGCTCGTACAGCCAGCAACTGCAGCAGTAGCAGCAAGGAACGGCGTGCGGCTTCTATGCTTCTCAGACGTCGTCGTTTGCCATACAGCGAGACAGAAGCAACGGAGCAAGCGGCAGCGACAAAGAAAAGCGGAGACGCCGGGGACATCCTGCTTGTTGACCAGCTAGATGAGAACAGGACACCATTACGCGCCGGTAAAGAAAGAAGGGCGCATCCGTCCCACAACGTAGTTACGTACATACTGTACGTACATACTGTACCTTTCTACAGATGACACTTTGCAGAATGGCGCCCGCGATTGATTCTTTTGTATGTCCTTCCGCGCTCCCTCGCTTGCCGTACATACTCGAGATCCAATTAGCCAGCCACTATGCTTTTCCTCGCTCGTTGAAATGCCCTTTCGTTTTTTTTGCCCCCCGCGACAACAAAGTCGCGCTTCCTGTGCCTAATTGGGCTACAGCCTACAGTTGTGCTCTTACATAGTACATACATACATAGCCAATGCTTGTTGTATGTAGTAATGATGCCTGAGGAGTCACCTAAAATATCATTCCACGAATTCGACGAATCGAAAGTCTCAAATTCTTACTCCTACCTTCCGCTATACAACAGCAGGAACAGTTTGTAGGTGTGCGTGCGTTTTCGCTATAATTGATAGTCTCTTCTTGCATGGCAGCCTGAGCCTACTCTCTGTGTACTCTGCCTACTCTGAAGACTACGTTGTAGAGCGCTTCTCTGGAAATGCACCATAGGCACCTTTTTTATGGTCCAGAAGCCGTTTTCCAAACATATTGAGACTTCCGCATTACGTTGCTGACCAGTTTAAAATTTAACCCCTCCTGTATGCTGAGATATGGCTGCTGGTAGGCCCTTTGTGCCAGCCACTTTTTTTCAAAAGTTCTTAACATCATTCTACTCCATTTTTTTCGCTGATTTCGGTTTGGGGCATGCTCCTCCGATATTTTGATGATTATGGCATGATATAGACCAAAAAAGGGTAATTTTGGCTAATTTGATCATTTTCGTCAATTTTGTTGGTGTATTCATCAAAATATCAAAGGGGCATGCCCAAAACCGAAATCAGCGAAAAACATGGAGCATAATGATGTTAAGAACTTTTGAAAAAGTGACTGGCACAAAGGGGGCATTTGGGCCTACCAGCAGCCATATCTCAGCATACAGGAAGGGTTAAATTTTAAACTGGTCAGCAACGTAATGCGGAAGTCTCAATATGTTTGGAAAACGGCTTCTGGACCATAAAAAAGGTGCCTATGGTGCATTTCCAGAGAAGCGCTCTGCAACGCAGTCTGTAATCAATTTACACAGATAGTACTGCTTTTGCTTTTGGCATATCGCTGGAGCTAAAAAACATGAGTAATTGAACCTCCTCAAATGTATGTATAATATCTCGGCGTAACGTAGGATGCGATACATCCCTGTTTTATTTGATGATCGATTGCTTGCCCTGTATTGAAATGACCCTTTCCTTTGCGCATGAAAGCCTTCCGTTGGTTCCTTGGTTGGGCAAAAAATCGGTGATTGTTTGGTGGTAATCGTCCCTCGGACTCAGGAGATTGAATCTCTCACAAGGGCCTTACCACATACGTACAGGTGTACGTGTATGTACTCTATGTTGTATTGTATGTATGTACGTGAGATGAAACGACCGACCACCTGTGCGCATCGAGTGCGACGAGTCGTGAGTGGCGTTCTGAAAGGTAGAGTAGAGAGAGAGCTCAGTTCTTCGTCGACTATTATGCACTCAGATAGAAAGGTGACTAATGTTGTAGAGTGCTTCTCTGGAAATGTACCTTAGACACCTTGTTGATGATGCAGCATCCGATTTTCGTGCTTGTTGAGGCTTCCGCTTCACTTTCCAGGCCGCCATTCCATTGAGAATCTCCTGAAAATTCAGAAATCGGGTGGTAGGCCCTTTTGTTGCCCCCTTTGTGCGAAGCAGTTGTCCTGAACAATCTTACCATCGTTCGACGTCTCTTGATTCAAGGAATTCCGTTCTGGCGCGCGCTCCGCTTCGCTGCGCCTAGGAGTACGTGCTCCGTCGTGCGCGCGGCGCGCGAAAAAAGAACGGAAAAAGAAAAGGAACTCGCAATTTTCTCATCGACGAATTCAATATATTTATTTCGAAATATCGAAGGGGCATGGCCAGAACGGAATTCCTTGAATCAAGAGACGTCGAACGATGGTAAGATTGTTCAGGAAAACTGCTTCGCACAAAGGGGGCAACAAAAGGGCCTACCACCCGATTTCTGAATTTTCAGGAGATTCTCAATGGAACGGCGGCCTGGAAAGTGAAGCGGAAGCCTCAACAAGCACGAAAATCGGGTGCTGCATCATCAACAAGGTGTCTAAGGTACATTTCCAGAGAAGCACTCTACAACATTAGTCTCCTTTCTATCTGAGTGCATAGTAGATACATACATATTATACATACGTATAGTACCTACCTACTGTATGTACGTGTGGTGGTGGTGATCTACTGTGATCTGGGTCACCTCCCTTCGACCATTGTTGTTTGGTCTTGGGCTTATGTGTACCATTCACAGACATACTACCTGCTCGGAAATGTACTTGCAGTGCGAAGTGTAGAAGAAGGCGCCCCGGAGGAGGAAAGCACTAGAGGGAGTTTAGTTGTGGGCAGGCGAAGGCTGAAGGGAGGTTGGGTGGGAGTCTTTTCTGGATATGCCCTGATGTTTGTTGTCCTTGTCCTATCCGCCTTCCCTGTTCCCTCGGCATTGTTGTTCTGTTCGGCTCTTTGCATAGGTGGGTTGGTGTACGCAGGTACAAGTTCGACCAAGTTTCAGGTACCTACTCGTAGGTGATGGAGAGCAGCATTCCCTCTTTTATTCCCCACAGCATACCAGCAGTCAGACACTTCGGTCGGCGGTAGCGATGGTTGAAAACTTTTTAGAATTCTGAATGGATTTTTTGACGTCGAACCACGCTTTGGAAGAGCGGCAGTCAAGCTTCTTGAGCCTGAACATTTTTCTTTCGCTCCCATACGAAAATATTTCTGCAAAATTGCGGATGATGGTTGCGTTTGCGTCTTGATCTTGCGCTTTGTTGTCGTTTGTCATGATCGATTGCCGAAGGTGCGATTCGGCGTGTGCTGCTTCATCGATTACTCGACGTTGATTCATGGTACCTGTTCTGTATGTTTGCGTACGGTACGTTCCAGAACTGTTGGCGGCAGCCCGTCCATGTGGAATAGTATTCTCACCTGCAAGCAGGAAATCAGCAGTGTAGGGTCACGCTGATTCAATGCAGCACTTGCGGCCAGAAGTTTTTTGCTCCTGTCTCTATGTACGTAGTTCTTTTGCTCATTTTCTGCCTCTCGACTCGACCTCAAGTCTAGTGGTCACTTCGCTATGCTTGCACTTGCTCAATTTTTGTTTGGTGCTAAAGCAATTTCGTGTGTGTCCTTTATACCCGTCTTGATTGAGCTCTTCAGTTCTAGCAACATCGTCGATCCCAATACTGGACAGGTGCTTTCATTTTGTTTGCGTGGCATGTACGGAACGGTTGTCACATCGTACGCCTCCGCGGGAGCTACCGTACCGTGCCATGCTGCCGTGCGTGCAATTTGTACGTACTGTACTACATATGTCAGCGTGGAACCTAGGGGTGGTGACTGGTGAGTAGAGTACTAAGCTGAGTTGCTAATAAAAATTGGCTATTTATATTTCCTATTAGCTGTGTGTGGTCTCGCGTGCTGAGTATGTTCAAATTCTCTTTCAAGGTGAGGTGATGAAAGCCTTCTTCGTACAATACATTCGCACAAAGATGGTTTCACGCAATCGCCAGCACGTACGTACAGTACGTACATATACTGTATTTACGAAATACGAGCAACAACACGCCACCTTACCTGGCTTAGTACTTTATACGTACGAGTATTTCTGACGTATGCGTGGTGCACGCATACGTACGTAGTACTATTATGTACGGTATGTCTGTAACAAAGTACGTACTTACGCTCCCTTCAAATAGAATATGTGTGGGTTGGGAGCATGGACGACCATAGTGAGCGAGGAGCAGGGACGTGCTGTGGGAGAGCCCACGGCGGCGACGACCTTGCAAATCCAATAGGGCATTTTGAGGTCCCCAAGTACTGCTCTAGGGTATGCATGCATCTATGCATGTAGTACGTACGTGCTTCGTGAGTTTGTACCATGTAGGGTATGTAATCCTGTGTTTGCACTTTCAACCCGGACTCAAGCCACTGCACTGCACACCCAATTCCTCGTATTTTTGTGAGAACCTTTCTCCATTGAAAAATCCATGCACGATTCTCTCATGTTCTGTACCTAGTATTATATGTATGTACTATGTATATATACATAGTATTGCGGTTTTGTCATTGATATCTGCATCTCCTAGTAGTCGGTGTGTTGTGTACAACTCCGTCTTTCCGTATTCATACTGAACTGAAGAGTGAACACACAGCAAATACGAACAGCGTGCGTATGTATGTAGATAGGTGGATAAAAGTACGTAACGTTCCGTGAACACGTACTGCGTTGTAGTAGGTAGTACACACGTTTGTACGTACTTATGCATGGGATTAAGAGGGTAATCTCTCGGGTGGAGCGTAGTGTCATCCAACTTTACATTCTCTCTTTTCAAACAACTGCCAGTTCGTCGCACTTGTGCGATATTTTTGGCAATCGGACAAGAGGAGAAATTTTGAGACATCTTCCATATCGTTGTAGTTGTAGTCTGTCGCTCTTGATGAGAATATGTTTCTACCTGTCGCCGTTGTGTGCTTCAGACCGTACCTAACTGATCCGTTGTTGCCACCATGTACATACAGTATGTACGTACCTACCGTTTGCTTCCATTTCAGTCCGCTATCACCAGATGAGTAAGCCGTACACTCTGAGTTACAACAACAACAACAACGGGCAGGAGGAGGCAGCAGCGATTGCTTCGTCATCCAAAGTCTCCAGCTGCATGTTTCTGGTGAATCATTCGAATCCGTTGGGAGCTCGAGCCATCATCGCCAGAAGAGCCAGCGCCAAGGAGCGAGAGCGGTGCGCACTGCTGCAGCAGACGGAGCAGCAGGTCGCAGCCAGAGTGCGGCGCATGCAGCGACAAGGAGCATCCGAAAGCCAGCTGATACGGTACGCTGATATATTTGTCAAAAAGTACTTATACCTGAAGATACCGGCAGTTACAGTACCTACGTACACACTTTTACATGTGTACATTCATTGCAAGGCGTATACATCGTATGTATCTTCTATGTATGTGCGTGCATGCATACATGATGTTTTCACATGCTACATGTATGTGTATGTACAGTACAACATGTATTGTACGTACATGACCAAATGCACTTTTTCAAACATCGCCGTCGGGCATTGCAACTGACGCTTTTGAAGTGAAGTTTTTCCCATTTCCGAATGATCGCTCACTACGGCGGCGTCCACTCTTTGTTTACTAGTATTTCTTGCCGGTTTATCGGGTGATAAAGAAGACGTCTGAGAGAGGAAATCTGCACCGCGGTTGGTGGAGGTGAATAAATTCTTCAGTACATCAAACTCGTTTTAGCCACGAACTTTCAGTCTTGTCGTTCTACAGTAACTTACGTGGATGATTATTCAGCAAAAAATACACACT
>JASAMW010001240.1:0-13095 GCA_030247985.1 Epsilonema sp. ZAB3_2
AGAGATGGGCCGAGACTGAATTGTTGCTGAAAACGAGACCGAGACCGAGACTTAGAATTTTTTCCGAGACCGAGATCGAGACCGAGATTAGGAAATTTTGCCGAGACCGAGACCGAGATCGAGACCGAGACTAAGTATTGGTATAAAAACTTATGGAATTTCATTTTTATTCTTCTGATGGTCGTTTTCTATGAAAATAATAATGGCGAAAACAGTGGTGAATAGGTGCTTCACTTCTATTTTTTACATTACATGGCTAAAATCGCCCCACAGGGGAAATTTTTTTATGGTAGGCAGCTACAATCTCAGCGGAAATGCATGAAAATTGCTTGTGAAAGCACGATTTCAATCTAGTCTCGGTCTCGCCTAAAATAGGCCCTAAAAGTTGCGAGACCGAGACCGAGACCGAGAATTTGAAAATTCTAAAGTCGAGACCGAGACCGAGACCGAGATCGCCAAAAATGACCCAGATTTCCGAGACCGAGACCGAGACCGAGAGTCTCGGCCCATCTCTAGCAGCCGCTATGTCCGCATGCCAGATGAGCCCTGGATCTGGAAAGCAGATAAGAAAAACTCGTTTCTTGGAGAGATTTGGTGGACCCATGTGTTGGTGGATTGTGACTGGTCGTGGCCTTATGTACGTACTGTACATACTGTGGGTACCAACGGTATCGCTACGTACATACACGTTGGCATACTCAGACGTACGGTTCAAGGTGTGATAATGAAGTAGATTGTGATAGGGACAATAGATAAGATACTGTAATGTTTCGTGTATTGCCCCCCCTCGAATATAGCCTCCCCCTCGTATATAGCCCCCCTAATCGGTGCCTATCGTCATTTGTACTCGTATATAGCCCCATATCAAAGACCGCGAAAAACGACGAAAACGAAGGTTTTTACAGCTAAAAACAGCGTTTCCTGCGTGTTTCTAGCCATAGAAGTTGATGGCGCATCATTTGGGACAGTTTGGGATACATTTTGGTTTTCACCCCTCTCGACCACCTCAGCAGAAATGGTCAATCCTTGTCAAAAATGATAATTTTTGCGCAAGAGCAGCCTGTTTTAGACCACTTTAGCTTGTGTAAAGGCAAAATAAGCCATAAAAACGAGTTCAGGGGGTCAAATAACCTTACTTTGGTCACTAATGCAAAATGCCCTCGTATATAACCCCCCCTTTTGTATGATAGCCCCGCCTCGAATATAGCCCCCCTAATCGGGGCTTACCGATCATATAGCCCCAGGGGGCTATACACGAAACATTACAGTAGGAAGATCTCAGAACTAGTTTAGGTTTATGGAGCAGGTGACAGTCTGACAAGCCACCTTGCAAGATGTTGGGCAATCCGCGTGATAAGTGACGTGCAATGGCGTCATATCTTGCCACCCAACTTGCACAAGATTGTGCAATCAGCTGTCGCCTATAAATGATTAAAGGGCGGATGTGGCAAAGATTTGCCCATAGTGAAGGCGAGGATCGATTTTTCAAATTTCCTTCCGTCAACTTATACAGTTTTTCAAGACGAATCGATTCCGCCCCCATGTCTCGACGCGATTTTGCCTCCTCGCAGAGAAAACCCACTTGTACGGGGCAATTCGCAACGGTTTAGCGCAATTTGTTGTGAAATGCCCCGTACAAGTGGGTTTTCTCTGCGAGGAGGCAAAATCGCGTCGAGACATGGGGGTGGAATGGGACCCGTCTTGAAAAACTGCATAAGTTGACCGAAGGAAATTTGAAAAATCGATCCTCGCCTTCACTATGGGCAAATCTTTGCCACATCCGCCCTTTAATGATTAATGATTACTGTACGTACTTTTCATTTATACAACAGCAGCTGTACTGTACGTACGTACTTTGAAGTTCCTATCTTTTGTGCATACGTATGTAGAGCCTACGCCTAAGCCTAAGCCTAAGTGTAAGCCTAAGCCTAAATACAAAATTAAGCTGTATGCAGTTGGTGTTTGTTCTGCTTGTTCACTGCTCACTTGTGAGCGTTCTCTGCCATCCCCCTTTTCAGTTGGCTTGCTTTCATTCATACAACAGGGTGACCGGCACAGGAACAGGAACGGGTAGAAAAGGAACGAGCGAGACAACCGATATCTCCAGCCTTCTAGACAAAATACCTGCAGTTCGGACAAGTTCGCTGCACACGTGTATAGGGAGGTGTATTCTATGGGAATGGGTGTGCGATGGGTAGAAGGATTGTGACGATGCATCGGACGAAGTGATGTGAATTAGAGATGGGCCGAGACTGGATTGTTGCTGAAAACGAGACCGAGACCGAGACTTAGAATTTTTTCCGAGACCGAGATCGAGACCGAGATTAGGGAATTTTGTCGAGACCGAGACCGAGATCGAGACCGAGACCGAGACTAAGTATTGGTATAAAAACTTATGGAATTTCGTTTGTGTTTTTTCTGAGGGTCGTTTTTTATGAAAATATTGATGGCGAAAACAGTGGCGAATGTGATTCACTTCTATTTTCTACATTACATGGCTAAAATCCCCCCGCAGGGGAAATTTTTTCATGATAGGCAGCTAAAATCTCAGCAGAAATGCATGAAAATTGCTTGTGAAAGCACGATTTCAATCTACAGGGTGTCTCACGTAGACCTACCTAACGATCCAGCCTTATAACTTCCGTACTACAGTAGGTATCAAGCTGAAATTGGTCCCCAGAAACCCAAGAATATACCATTTGTTGTGGCAAAATTTGAGCCAGAAAGGGCAACTAGAGATGAAATTACGAGCTTGCAAATTTGTGACCACGTTTTTCAACATTTTGAATTCATTGGTGCCGCTATTGACCTCGACAGCTCCTTGAAGGCTGTTATGGGCGGTAAATCGCCTGTATTTTTGTATCCTTTGCGTTCTGGACCGTGATGACGTTCAGCCGTTATTGTTCCGCCATATTTCAATGTTGGATGAGCTATTTGACCATGTTCAGCAGAAGATTTTAGTCCCAAAACCACGCTCAGTGCGGAAAATGCGAAAAACAGGGTCCAACATTTGCAAGCTCGTAATTTCATCCCTAGTTGACCTATCTGGCTCAAATTTTGCCACAACAAATGGTATATTATTGGGTTTCTAAGGACAAAATTTCAGCTTGATATCTACTGTAATACGGAAGTAATAAGGCTGGATCGTTAGGTAGGTCTACGTGAGACACCCTGTAGTCTCGGTCTCGCCTAAAATAGGCCCTAAAAGTTGCGAGACCGAGACCGAGAATTTGAAAATTCAAAAGTCGAGACCGAGACCGAGATCGCCAAAAATGACCGAGATTTCCGAGACCGAGACCGAGAGTCTCGGCCCATCTCTAATGTGAATATGGGAAGGGATGAAAGCATATTTTTTGCTCATTTTCTGCTTGTATGCATCGCATGGAAAAGTGCTGATAATTAGAGTCTGCGGTTATGCACATAACATGTAGTACTGTAGCAACCCCCCTGGATGGTCAAGAGTTACTGGCCAAAACGTCAAATTCACCGATGTGACCCGACGAGGTCACCTTTCGACCACCCAGAAATCATGACGCATGTATCATAAACAAATTGACTATTCTTCAGCTGTTCAATTCCTTACATACTTTGTACACAGTACATACGTTTTGTTTGTCGTTTTCTTTGCAACCGCAACCACCATGACCCACCAGTAGTCGCCTTGCAAAAACCAAATTGTAAAATATTTGTCTATGCTCTTCATAAAGGTTTATCTGTGGAACAAAATCAAGTCGGTACAATGGGGCGAGGGGCCATATGATATTACATTGTTCCTTTCAACAATTCTAGTACCACTGAAAGGCTCGTCTTCCCTGCTGAATATCAGATTTGCAATCGCTTGGATACTTATCGTAATCGAAACATCACGTAAAAAACAAAAATCACTAACCATCAGTATGTAGCTAGCTACAGAGTACTACAGTACGTAGCACAGAATTATGGATGCTGTACAGTCTTATTAAGCCTAAGCCTAAGCCTAAAAACATGCACACCGCGATACATACGAAATATAGGCTATATTCGAGGGGGGGCAATACACGAAACATTACAGTATCTTATCTATTGTCCCTATCACATCTACTTCTTATCACACCTTTGAACCGACGTCTGAGTATGCCCAACGTGTATGTACGTAGCGATACCGTTGGTACCCACAGTATGTACAGTACGTACATAAGGCCACGACCGAGATCGCCAAAAATGACCCAGATTTCCGAGACCGAGACCGAGACCGAGAGTATTTCGCGGCCCCAGTATCTCACACCGCTATGTCCGCATGCCAGATGACCCTGATGGGAAGCGGATAAGAAAAACTCCTTGCGAGAAATTGGTGGACCCATGTGTTGGTGGATTGTGACTGGTCGTGGCCTTATGTACGTACTGTACCGTATATCACAGGACCGACGGTATCGCTACGTACATACACGTTGGCATACTCAGACGTACAGTTTCAAGGTATTAATAATGAAGTAGATTGTGATAGGGACAATAGATAAGATACTGTAGTTTCGTGTATTGCCCCCCCTCGAATATAGCCTATATTTTTCGTATGTATCGCGGTGTGCATGTTTTTAGGCTTAGGCTTAGGCTTAATAAAGCTGTTCATCATGATCTAGTGCGCGCCACGTACTGTAGGTCTCTGTAGCTAGCTACATATTGATGGTTAGTGATTTTTGTTTTTTACGTGATGTTTCGATTACGATAGATCCAAGCGATTGCAAATCTGATATTCAGCAGGAAGAATGATTCTAGAATTGTTGAAAGGAACAGTGATGCCTCATCGCCCTGGCCCATTGGACTATTTTGTTCCACAGATAAACCTTTATGAAGAGTAGACAAATATTACATTTGGTTTTTAGAGGCTACAGTACGTAATAGGGTTGCGGTTGCCAAAAGAACAAAGCAAAAAACGTAATATACTGTATTCAAAGATGAGGAATTGAAACAGCTGAAGGGAGTAGTCGACTTGTATTTTATGATACATGCGTCTGATTTCTGGGTGGGGAAAGGACCTCGTCGTGCAAAATTGACGTTTTAGGCCAGTCTTTGACCATCCAGGGGGCCTACAGTACTACATGTTATGTGCATAACCGCAGACTCTATTATCAGCACTTTTTCGTGTCGATGCATACAAGCAAAATGAGCAAGAGATTTGCTGCTTTATCCCTTCCATATTCACATTAGATAACCAAGCTCTCGTCTCAGCATTCTGGCTCAACCGCTGGGATTTCGGCTCACCTCGGCTCAGATTTTTGAATTTTCAAATTGCTCAGTTCTGGTCTCGGCAACTTAGCCATATTTTAGCGAGACCGAGACTACAGGGGCTCTCCACGAGACCTACCTAACAACCCAGCCTTATACTCCGTATTACAGTAGATATCAAGCTGAAATTTGCTATTAGAAACCCGAATATATACCATTTGTTGTGGCAAAATTTGACCAACGACTAGGATGAGTACGAGGAGCTTGCAATGTTCAAAATTCCGTTTCATTTTTTGCTGAGCATTGGTGGGACTAAAATCCTCTGCTGAACATGGGATATGCTCATCCAACATGGCGGAACGACGCGCTGGAAAAATCACGCCAGAACGCAAAGGAACACACAGGGATTTACCGAGACCGAGAGTCTCGGCCCATCTCTAATGTGAATATGGGAAGGGATGAAAGCATATTTTTTGCTCATTTTCTGCTTGTATGCATCGCATGGAAAAGTGCTGATAATTAGAGTCTGCGGTTATGCACATAACATGAGACTTAGCAACCCTGGATGGCAGGTTCTCGCAAAACGCAAATTCACAGATTACCCGACGAGGTCACCTTTCGACCACCCAGAAATCATGACGCATGTATCATAAACAAATTGACTATTCTTCAGCTGTTCAATTCCTTACATACTTTGTACACAGTACATACGTTTTGTTTGTCGTTTTCTTTGCAACCGCAACCACCAGACCCACCAGAGTCGCCTTGCAAAAACCAAATTGAAATATTTGTCTATGCTCTTCATAAAGGTTTTCTATGGAACAAAATCAAGTCGGTACAATGGGCGAGGGGCAATATCTTACATTGTTCCTTTCAACAATTCTCATTCCACTGAAGGCTCGTCTTCCTGCTGAATATCAGATTTGCAATCGCTTGGATACTTATCGTAATCGAAACATCACGTAAAAAACGAAAATCACTAACCATCAGATGAGCAGCTACAGAGACTACAGACGCGCGCGCACAGAATTATGGATGCTGTACAGTCTTATTAACCTAAGCCTAAGCCTTAAAAACATGCACACCGCCAATACATACAAAATATAGGCTATATAGCAGTAACTCCTACAGTAACCCATATCTTTATCACTTGGAGATGCGTACGTAGGGATGAAACCACCACCCACACACTAAATAGCAGGTTTAGCCCACAGTCGTTTACCTCACGCCCCACAGTACCTACCCTATGTAATGTATGTAAAAATAGATAGAGAACACTACGTTCATATTCACACACTACTACTCCATAATTGTGCAGCGACAGCGTTTATACCCAACGGAAGCTGCAACAGCAGCGGTGCAGCAGCAGTGGTTACCAGCTTCCCTGCTGCAGGCGTTTGCATTTGGCGCGTCGATTCTTGAACCAGATCCACGTTGTGCGTGGACACCCAGCAGAAGATGTTCAAGCGGTAGGACATGGCGTTAAGCTGTTCCGTGAACTGATCGATCTGATACCAGACGATGCGGCTCTCCTCGAATCGCTTCTCCAGCAGCGGAAGCTCCGTCAACGGATCGAACATGAGGCGACTGCGCGCGCCCCCTCCCGCCCACCACCCAACTCGGGCCGACTGGCCGCCAGACGGCTTCATTCTTCAGCCCCTGCAGCAGATCTGCTGCAGCAACGTCTGCTGCAGCTGGAGGCGAGTTTCCGTTGCAGCTGCCGGCGACGGAAGAGGATCCGGCGGCGCTGCTCGCCTCCTCCGTCTCCATCTGCAGCGGCTGCATGACGCCAGCCTCCTCTGGCTTCATCCCTGCAGCTGCTGCAGACGTCTCCAGATCGGCGACGCAGCCCGAATCCCCGCTTCCGGCGGATCCCTGCTGCTTGCTCTCCCTCTGCTGCCGCAGCAGCTCGTTCAAGTCCAGGCTGAGCTCGCGCAGACTCGCAGGGTTGCTCCCTGCAGCCATGGCCAGCGTGGGCTCCGCCTGAGCGGCCGAAGCAGAACTGGGTTGCAGCTGCTGCAGACTGGCGCCACCGAACACTTCTGCTGCAACTCCCCTGGCGCTGGCTCTGGTGCTGCGTCCTCCGGCGCCCTGGCGCGCAGCGGCCCGGGCGTTGCTGAACCAGTTGCAGATCTGCTGGTAGGTGATCTTCGGATTGTGACGGCGAAAGTTGGACGCGTTCAGCTGCTGCATGTACTGCATGAGCTTGTGCCGCGGCGGGTTCGGACTCTGCGCGAACCAGCGCTGCAGTTTGGGAATCTCCAGCAGTTGATTGAAACGGGTGGTGGACGGATGAAAGGGCCCGCCGCCCAGACTCCCGTTAACACCACCACCCACGGCCGTGGGAGCTGCTGAGCAGCCACCGGAAGCTTTGGACAACTCCTCAAGCCACGCGCCGAAACTGTCCACCTGCTCTCGCGTCAAGCCGGCCATGGATGAAGCAGCAGCTGCAGCAGAACAACTGCCCTCCTCCGCTTCCAATCCCGAGCCTGCTCCTCCTCCTCCTGCTCCATTTATTAGAAGTTCGTTGACAAGCTCCTGCACCAGAAAAAAGGCACAGGTAGGGAGATTCAGATAACAAAATATTCACCAGTCATTCTTATTAGGAGAAAATGATTACGCCTAATCGTTCATCATTCTGTTCAGTGTATGTGTACACTGTATGCTACCGTACTTGCCAGACAGCACTCACCGCAATAAATACTGCTGTCTACTCCGCCTACTTTTCGTTGGGAGCGTCGGGCGAGCCAGATGTGTGGTTTTCGATTGCGCTCTGCGGCAAAACCCACACATCTTCGGTTAGCCTGAAGGCTCCACAAAAGGGGCTGACGGCGAGCTTGTTGCCATGTTTCGCAGTGCGTGCCCCCCGTGTACACATAACGAATGAATGAACGATACGTGAGTGACTGATCGATGCTTTTTGTTATCGGAATCCCTACCTGCCTTTCTGGTGCAGGGAGCTGCTCAACAAACCGGTAAATGGAGCAGGAGGGAGGAGGAGCAGCTGCGGATTGGGGGCGGGTGTTCTGCTGCCATGCCATGGCGGCGCGACGCATGACAGTTTGGGCCACGTGGCTTGAGGTGGTGGCGTCATGCGGCGCGTAGGTGGGGTGGGTCTAACAAAATTGTGACGGCGGCTCAGTCCCGCCACCCGACTCGAACCCGAACTGCAGCGCGGCTCCTCGCGCAGTCCGAACCCGCCGCTGGTGCAGCGTGCGGCGAACGCGTCCAACTTTCCGCATTCAAGTGGAAGAATTGCTGCAACTGGTTCGCAACGCCCGGGCCGCTGCGCGCCCCACGCAGCACCAGAGCCAGCGCCAGGGAGCTGCGGCGAGTATTTCGGTGGCGCCAGTCTGCAGCAGCTCGACCCCGTCTTGTTCGGCCGCAGGGCCGGACCCACGCCGCCGTGGGGTCAGGAGCAACCCTGCTGCGCGAGCCGGACTCGAGGCTGCTGCGGCAGGAGGGAGAGCGAGGCGGCCAAGGCATCGTCCGCCGATCGAGACTCTGCAGCGGCTGCAGATAAGCCAGAAGAGGGCTGGGCGCGCCGCGATGGAGAGCGAGAGGCGAGCAGCCTCCCGTCGCCGGGGCAGCTAGAGACCGAACTCGCCGGCTGCAGCGTACTAGCAGATCGTAGGGGCGAGAGCCTCTGCGCGCAGTGCGCCCCTAGGGCGGGCCGGCGTTCGCAGTCGCAGTCCCATCGTTGACAGCTTCGCTGCTGAAAGCAATTAGAAAACGCATCGTGCCAATCGATCGGCTCACGACGTCACGTGTGCAGTGGCCGCGACTAAGTGGTCGTTTGCGCGCAATGAGCGCCTGCGCGTCGTCACCCACTGCTGCTGGCCCTCCTGCTCTTTCAGCTTCCCGTTAAGTAACGCTAGTCCCAAATTATAGTAGTAGTGTGTAATATAAATTGATTACATACATTACATAGTATGGGTAAGAAGACCCAAATATCGGCTAAATTACAAGGTTTTGATATATATAGGATGGCAGTACCCGTCCCTACGTACACTATACATGATAAAGATATGATTACTGTAGGAGTATGTATATGTATTTGGTCCCCCCCTCAGCTGTGCATGTTAGCTTAGCTAGCTTGATAAGACCACATCCCATAATTTCCTCAAATTGTCGCGCATATTAGACTCGTAGTCTCACTGCATCCTGATGTTTAGTGATTTTTTTTTTTTTTACGTGGATCAATTTCGATAAGTTTATTGCCAGAGCAATGCAAAGTCTAAATATATTCACAGGGAAGCGAGAGCCTCAGTTTTATGTACTCAATTTGAAGGACAAATGTAGATCCAGTATGGCCCCTCGCCCCATTACTGATTTTATTTCCAAATAAACCTTTATAATAACAAATATTTTTTTACGGGGATGTGCCGGTTGCAAAAAAACGACAAACAAAACGTATAGCTGTCAAAAGGTGAGAATAACAGCTAAAGATGGCTGCAAAAAATGTGCATATACATGCGTTCTGGGTGGTGGAAAGTGAGTTGTACGGGTCCCCATCTAATTTGACTTTTTAAATGTGCAAGTACATACTACATATTATATACAGTAAGCCGCAGAGCTTGTTTCCATGCATACATACAAGCAGAAAATGAGCAAAATTTCATCCCTTCCCGTATTCACATTGGGAGGGAGATGGGCCCCGAGCTCTCGTCTCGTCTCAAATCTCTCATTTCAAAATCTCTCTTATTTTCAAATTGTCGTCTCTCTCGCAACTTTTAGGCCTCTTTACAGGCGAGAAGTTCAGAACTACAGGGGTGTCTCAGCGTCAAGCCTAACAAAAAACCAGCCTTATTACTTCCGTATCCTAGGAGCTAAATTTTGCTCCTTTCCAAAACCCAATAATATACCATTTGTTGTGCAATTGAGCCAGATAGGTGGAGTAGGGAGATACAACTTCAAATGTTCAACCCTGTTTCGCATTTTCGCAGCTGGTTTTGACTAGAGAGTGTTCTCTAACATTCAAATAGCTCATCCAGAGCATTAAATATGGGGGAACGACGTGGGACCCCCCAGAACCAAAGAACAAAAACAACCCATAACAGCCTTCAAGGAGCTGTCGAGGTTTATAGCGGCACCAATGAATTCAAAATGTTGAAAAACGTGGTCACAAATTTGCAAGCTCGTAATTTCATCTCTAGTTGCCCTTCTGGCTCAAATTTTGCCACAACAAATGGTATATTCTTGGGTTTCTGGGCACCCAATTTTAGCTTAATACCTACCTGTAATACGGACAGTTATAAGGCTGAGATCGTTACGTCAGGTCTACGTGAGAACACCCTGTAGATTGAAATAGTGCATCTTCACAAGCAATTTTCATGCATTATCCTGCTGAGATTTTATGCTGCTTATCATGAAAAAATTCCCCCTGCGGGGGGATTTTAGCCGTGTATATGTCCAGAAAATAGAAGTGGATCACATTCGCCAGCTGTTCTCGCCATCAATTTTTTCATAAAAAACGACCCTCAGAAAAAACACAAACGAAATTCCATAAGTTTTTATACCAATACTTAGTCTCGGTCTCGGTCTCAATCTCGGTCTCGGTCTCGACAAATTTCCCTAATCTCGGTCTCGATCTCGGTCTCGGAAAAAATTCCTCAAGTCTCGGTCTCGGTTCTCGTTTTCAGCAACAATCCAGTCTCGGCCCCATCTCTAATTCACATCACTTCGTCCGATGCATCGTCACAATCCTTCTACCCATCGCACACCCATTCCCATAGAATACACCTCCCTATACACGTGTGCACGCGAACCTCTCCGAACTGCAGGTATTTTGTCTAGAAGGCTGGAGATATCGGTTGTCTCGCTCGTTCCTTTTCTACCCGTTCCTGTTCCTGTGCCGAATTCACCCTGCTGTATGAATGAAAGCAAGCCAACTGAAAAGGGGGATGGCAGAGAACGCTCACAAGTGAGCAGTGAACAAGCAGAACAAACACCAACTGCATACAGCTTAATTTTGTATTTAGGCTTAGGCTTACACTTAGGCTTAGGCTTAGGCGTAGGCTCTACATACGTATGCACAAAAGATAGGAACTTCAAAGTACGTACGTACAGTACAGCTGCTGTTGTATAAATGAAAAGTACGTACAGTAATCATTAATCATTAAAGGGCGGATGTGGCAAAGATTTGCCCATAGTGAAGGCGAGGATCGATTTTTCAAATTTCCTTCGGTCAACTTATGCAGTTTTTCAAGACGAATCGATTCCACCCCCATGTCTCGACGCGATTTTGCCTCCTCGCAGAGAAAACCCACTTGTACGGGGCATTTCACAACAAATTGCGCTAAAACGTTGCGAATTGCCCCGTACAAGTGGGTTTTTTCTGCGAGGAGGCAAAATCGCGTCAACATGGGCGGAATCCGTCTTGAAAAACTGTATAAGTTGACGGAAGGAAATTTGAAAAATCGATCCTCGCCTTCACTATGGGCAAATCTTTGCCACATCCGCCCTTTAATCATTTATAGGCGACAGCTGATTGCACAATCTTGTGCAAGTTGGGTGGCAAGATATGACGCCATTGCACGTCACTTATCACGCGGATTGCCCAACATCTTGCAAGGTGGCTTGTCAGACTGTCACCTGCTCCATAAACCTAAACTAGTTCTGAGATCTTCCTACTAATCTTTTGTGTATAGCCCCCTGGGGCTATATGATCGGTAAGCCCCGATTAGGGGGGCTATATTCGAAGGCGGGGCTATCATACAAAAAGGGGGGCGTTATATACGAGGGCATTTTGCATTAGTGACCAAAGTAAGGTTATTTGACCCCCTGAACTCGTTTTTATGGCTTATTTTGCCTTTACACAAGCTAAAGTGGTCTAAAACAGGCTGCTCTCGCGCAAAAATTATCATTTTTGACAAGGATTGACCATTTCTGCTGAGGTGGTCGAGAGGGTGAAAACCAAAATGTATCCCAAACTGTCCCAAATGATGCGCCATCAACTTCTATGGCTAGAAACACGCAGGAAACGCTGTTTTTAGCTGTAAAAACCTTCGTTTTCGTCGTTTTTCGCGGTCTTTGATATGGGGCTATATACGAGTACAAATGACGATAGGCACCGATTAGGGGGGCTATATACGAGGGGGAGGCTATATTCGCGGGGGGGCAATACACGAAACATTACAGTATCTTATCTATTGTCCCTATCACAATCTACTTCATTATCACACCTTGAACCGTACGTCTGAGTATGCCAACGTGTATGTACGTAGCGATACCGTTGGTACCCACAGTATGTACAGTACGTACATAAGGCCACGACCAGTCACAATCCACCAACACATGGGTCCACCCAATCTCTCCAGGAAACGAGTTTTTTTTATCCTGCTTTCCAGATCCAGGGCTCATCTGGCATGCGGACATAGCGGCTGCTTAGAGTGGGCCGAGATTCTCGGCTGGGTCTCGGTCTCGGAAATCTGGGTCATTTTTGGCGATCTCGGTCTCTGGTCTCGGTTTCTCACTTTAGAATTTTCAAATTCGGTCTCGGTCTGGGTCTCGCAACTTTTAGGGCCTAATTAGGCGTAGACCGAGACTAGATTGAAATCGGCTTTCACAAGCAATTTTCATGCATTTCCGCTGAGATTGTAGCTGCCTACCATAAAAAATTCTCCCTGTGGGGCGATTTTAGCCATGTAATGTAAAAAATAGAAGTGAAGCACCTATTCACCACTGTTTTCGCCATTATTATTTTCATAGAAAACGACCATCAGAAGAATAAAAATGAAATTCCATAAGTTTTTATACCAATACTTAGTCTCGGTCTCGATCTCGGTCTCGGTCTCGGCAAAATTTCCTAATCTCGGTCTCGATCTCGGTCTCGGAAAAAATTCTAAGTCTCGGTCTCGGTCTCGTTTTCAGCAACAATTCAGTCTCGGCCCA
>JASAMW010001241.1:0-16618 GCA_030247985.1 Epsilonema sp. ZAB3_2
TACGACGTCGACGTGGTAATGCTGCGTTCAGATAGAGACATGTCTGACGTATAGTCAGTGGGACGATCAAGACGGTGCTTGACAATTCTTTTCGCGCTCCCCGTGGCAATCTTAGTAAATCTGGCATTTCTATACAAGAATAGCAAGAGTGTTTGAAAAAGGGTCAAAAAGCCGGTTGCTATTCTTGTATAGAAATGCCAGATTTACTAAAATGCCACGGGAGCGGCAAAATTGTCAAGCACGGTCTTGATCGTCCCACTGACTATAGAAAAAGTCCGTGGCTGTTCATCCATGCTTTTTCCACGTCGGACCTACATCTCAAATATGAACGCGGCGTGATGCTACGTTCAGATAGCAGACGTATGACCGTACGTCCAGCGTGCCAACTTACGTCCGTACGTCCGACGTACTGTTTCTAGATACATACGTCGGACGCATGGACGTTTCTTCACACATTGGATGCGTATGAATACTGTAAACGGGGATATTTTCGGATGGTCTTCTTTCGGACGGAATGCTTTTTCAACTTATTCGGATACGGAATACGGATTTATTGGTAGCATACTATGAACGCGGACCAAATAGGTACAGCACTGTATGGGTGTACCACGCTTGCTCACCCAACAATGCACAGTGCACAATGCACATAAAGGTGGGCAGTTAGCAGCAGTACGTACATGGAAATACGCTGTACATACATTCAAAAAAATTCAGACGGTAATATTTTGCGGACAGAATTTTTTGTCCGAATTATCCGAAAATTTCCCCGTTTACAGTATACAATACGTCTGCTATCTGAACACAGCATTAGTCCGACGAGAACGCAGGACGCGCAACTCCCGTAAAGAGAACAGCGAGCGAGCAGTCATGTTGTTCTCCAAGATACGTCGGACATAGCACGTTGGACTTACACATTGGTTATCTGAACGCAGCATTATTGGTCAAAAGAAGCAAACACGCCTACAGCATCAAGTATCATTCCGCCGTCTGGCATAGTGACAAGCGGACGACGTCCAAACCAGAAAACAAACTGAGCTCTCGACTGTATTGTAGCACCCTGCTTTTATTGTGTGCACCGTACTTATATAGCCCTCCCCAATCATAGGTATCGGGTTTTCCAGGTTCGAGTCTAATCAGAAACATCTCTACTTCCATGCAACCGATTAGGCTAAAATTTTGTACCGATATACTCTAATCTGAACGCACCATCTTTATTTTATTTGGCTGCGATCTTCGCTTGCCGATGTGCATACTGTCTGCCAGTTGTTCGTGCCGTCGATGTGCATTTTGCATTGAATGTTCTTCCGTTGTTACAGATTGCTCAGCACTGAAACTTCACGCCCTGAGCCTGTGCGTCATGAGACGACCATACAAAGAGGCAAAGCGACAACGAAAGAGAATTTGTACGACCAGCGAAAACGAACTACCTACTTGGAAGGCTCATCCAAATTTCGAAGCAATAGAATTTGACAATGTTGCGGACATATTATTAGGCTATGTGCATAATTATCACGATAAAATAAAAATAAATACGAATAAAGCTCGTCGTAATATTGTTCGTGTGTTGAGGCACGAAAATAGTGTCAGTAATTTTGATTTTGCGCTCGAAAATAACATTTCGTGTACTGGTTGCAATTTTTGATAGAGTTTGTAAAAATAAAAACAAAGAAGTAAGAAGAACGACGGAAAAAAGGAAAAGGGGAATCCAAGGACTTCTACGGCATGCTGATAAGAGCGACGAAACGGCCGGCGCCACAACGGACCCAAGGAAGTGGAATTTTGGCAAGGAAAATAGGAAACTATATGGAACTCGAGGCGGCGGATCGGATGGTGTTGTTTATTTTGCCATAAATTTGCTTCTGAATTCGTTAGTGGTAGGGCTACAAAAGAAGAAGAAACGGAGAAGATCGGAGAGCTCAAGAGCAGGAAGAGCGAAGGATTTCTACTTTGATAAGGAAATAGGCACTCCCCGACACAATGGTAAGTTATTTACACTGTTCCGCTGCTGTAATTTGGATTGTTTGATCCATAATTGTCAAGATGGTGCGGTGTACATACCCAGCTGTCGCTTTATTTGTTCGTAATTGCTGTACATAAAACGTGAGTAAGGCGCCCGGTATGCAATTTTTACGCACAATTTTTCTGTGCGTCTTATAGTCTACCTGACCGCTAATAAAGTATGTATTATGTGCCTAATCAACTGTGTTATTTTTTTCAGGGGAAGGTGCGAACAAAGACGGTGAAGAAGGCAGCTCGGGTGATCATTGAAAAATACTACACCAAACTCACCCTCGATTTCCACACCAACAAGAGAATATGCGAGGAAGTGGCCATCATTCCCAGCAAGAGGATGCGCAATAAGATCGCCGGGTATGTTGGTACTAAAAAACGTCTGACGGGATTGGTGTTGCGGGATAATTCGGGCCAGAAATATAGGAAAATCGGACCATCCTTATCTTCGCATGAGAGAGGCGAATTAGGGAAGCTGTGCAAAGCAGAAAAAAGTGCAAAGAGTAAACGTAGTGCGTCCGAGGCCAGTAGTGTGCGTAAACTATAGTACTAGGTATGTCAGGCGAGTTTAGCCATCTGTCCTTGGACTGGCACGTGGTCGTGTGCCTAATGGTCCACAGCTGTGACCGAGCAGCGGGTTCGATTCCCGTTCAGTCCTATTTCTCTTCCCCGGCTATCGCCATACGGAACGCGGCACGTCACTGTATTGAGATACCACGACATAGTGGAGGTGTTTGAAGTTACTGGGCGCTGGACGCTGAGGGGATAACTACTGGGCGCTAAGCGTTGGGCGGTTAACGGTAATATCTATGTTGGGCAGGCACGTAAATGGATTAAGGCTTAGGCTTAGGCTAAGCCAATGTCCATCCATGCGCTTGCTCAAAATAGATACTATACTGTTCACCGCCCAACGCCCAGCGCCCAGTAACTTCAAACACCGCATAGTGGACCCAATTAGTCCCCCGACTTGACTTACCTGTTTGCATTTTACAGTCTAGGATTTCCTAGAATTCATTCGTTTTTTTTTGTTTCTGTAGATTTCTGACGCATCTGATGAAGCGTATTCAGAAGGGGGCGGTTCGTGGAATTTCCATCAAACTGCAGGAAGAGGAGAGGGAACGCAGGGACAACTACATGCCGGAGGTATGGTGCTTTAACACATAACCCGAGGAGGCGCCATTGTTGACAACACGAAACAGATTTGTTGTCGGTTTGTTGGCCGCTTATATACGGGTGTTGTCGGTTTGTTGACGAATGGACAACAAACCGACAACGAACCAACAAACGGACAACAAACCGACAGCACCCATATATAAACGGACAACAAACCGACTACAAATTTGTTTCTTGTTGTCAACAATGGCGCCTGTTAACTCTCTTCTATATGGGCTGGGCCCGCGGTCGGTCCGACCGATTTTCCCTTTTTTTCCGTAGGCGCTTCCGTTCAATTCCGGTCGGACCGCGGGCCCAGCGGTCCAGCCCATATATCGGAGAGAGTTAAGGTGCATTTTTTTCGCAGCATGGGCAATCGCCCATAGACAACTCTCGCTGGACGGACTATGGAATGCGCTAAAAATAACTCGGGCATCAGGAATATTGCTTCTCTGGCCCCTATATTTGCTTCCCCCTCTGACCTTGATTTGTTTTCGAAACAGCTATATCAAATGTCGCCTTTCTTTCTTGGACAATATTCTTTATTTGCTCCCTGATCCTACTTCTATCAAGAGGGCGGCATCTGTTTGATTTATACCGTCTCGTCCTAGCCTTTTTATTAATGATGGCCGAGATTACGTGTGTGTTTGTACGTTTGACAATTTTTTTAGGTTTCTACGATCGATCCTTCCCAAGTTACGCTGGAGGTGGATGCGGAGACCAAGCAGATGATCGAAGCCATGGTAAAAAAAAAGATAACAGAAAAACTGCTGTAGCCTACTGTAGCACTCCAAAATTAAGGGATGTCTCTTGAAAGAATGTTGCGCACCAAAAAATTCCTCTTGACCTGCCATAAGTTCTTACCTATAATTTTAGGCGTTTCTTCATTTTCTGACATCCCTAAATTTTGGTGTATTACAGAGTATGCCATTATAACGTCGGTGTCAATGTGCGTGTGTGCTGGTTTGACGTGTGCAGTACGTATGTACAGACATACAGTACGTACTGTATGCATGCCACGGGCCGAGAGTAAGTATTCACGTTTCATTATGGCTGTTTCTCGGCTGTGTAGGATTTCAATATTCCCGGCATGCAAGTGGTTCAAACAGCGCCGGCTCAAATGGCTCGACGCAACCTTTAAGAGAGAGCGAGGAAGCTAAATTGGTCTTTTGGAGCAAGGAAGAAACAGCTGGGCAGAGGGAGGAAAGGAAAATCGGTCCTCGTTTCTTCAGAAATGGTTACATAAGTGTGGTAGGCGTTGTACCCTGTTGTGTGTTGTTGGGCCTAGCTGGCAGTGAAATGTTGTTGGAATAAAAAAGAACGCTTGGTGAAAAAGGCTTTACTTTCTTTTGCAATAGCTACGCGCTTTACTTATCTCATACGCAGAAGCATTTGGTTGGTATTTGTGGATGTGTGGGTGCATATCTGGCGCGCCATTCCCGTACGCCCGCCAAATGGGTCGCTTACCCCTCTCCTCTCGGCGCCACTTTTCGGGTCCTGGGATAAAAGGCATTTTTCACCTTTCGCCCGCGGGCGCAAACAGATCATTGAATGAAATGAAGCAAGCGGTAGCGTATCGGGAGCAGTGAAGCGGCATGAAGCATTCACATCGATCAGAAAAAACAAAGTCTCAAACTTGCTTTGGATTGGGGTACGGTATGTTCAAGATGAAAACACCAAACACCGTCTCAGCGCCGTATGCATGCATGCAGACAGTGAATCTTCTGATGTGAATAGGGCATAGGAACGGCGAAAGAAAGGAGTGAAATTTCTGTGGTAAAGAGAGGAGAGGCTTCTTTATTCGTCATGAAGATAAAGGGCCCGCTCGCTCACTTACCTTGGCTTGCATCCTAGTATTCGAATCGAAGCTCAGCTGGGGCTGGCGGCAGAAAAAGCCTGACAGACATATGGCAGTTGTGTTGCGCTGGCGTAAGGTTTCATACTCTGCGAGGCGAGCTCTATGTATTCTTCCCCTGTTCGGCTGGCGCTAATAAACGAGGGTTCCTCGCGCCTAAGCGTCGCTATTAGGCGTACTGTAATGCCTCGATTATAAGGCCCTGAGATGATGTGATGCCCTGAGGCAGTGTAAAATTTGAGTCATGTGGCAAACAGACAATATTCTTAGCGCCTAGGGTATGCAAAGGTAGGTTAGCAAGGTTAGGAGGATATATTCCAGGCTTTACAGTACGTACGTACAGTACATATGGGTGCCTGTCTCCTCCCTCGCTTTTCGGCACGCCACAATGAGAGAGACTTCGGGCAGGCATTTGCACCTCTTGCTACTGTTATGCTACACTTTACAACGCGAAAAGCCCTCAGGGCTTGCCGCCCGTCTATGACTGCGTAGCTGCTCTCTTTTTCAACCCCACGACAGCGACGCTGTTTATTTCCGAACAGTCAGACGACTATGTGAACGACCACAACAATGTCGTCTCCAAGCTTACGTTGGTCTTCCAGTGTGAATGATTGTTGTCCGTGCTCCATGCTGCACTTCATCTTAGCTCTGATTCTGTCTGCAATTCCAGTGATTCGATGTCACGTCGGTAAGTACATTACATTATTTGTAGCAAAAATATACAGTATAATTGGAAGTACGTGTACGTTACGTACAGGTACACATTGAAGTTGAAGACACTTTGCCTGTCAACAAACTGGCTCACTTTGATTGTGATGGAGAGAACGGTAGCTAGTGATATTATGCTCATGTTCAGGTTTATTTCTGGGGGAAACCTTGCAGCACGTCACCTCTGGCCCAGTGATGACTGATGACGAACTGAGGGGCACGAGAACCGAAGTCCGTTTTCACTTTATCACTCCCACAGCTGATGCTGATCTGGTGCATTTGCGTGGAAGTCGCAGTTGGTGCAAGATTGGATTGGAAGCTGGACGAATAAAGGTGCTGATGCTGACCACTACTGTAATGTCAAAGCTACATACTCTGCATCATCTGTTTTATACACGTTTATTATGTAATGTACGCCTACTTATGTGTATGTGGCGATGTTCCTATTGTTGTCGAGGCATGTACCGTACCGGTACCACGTAGTAGTAGTTGTGCAAAACTATATGGACGATTGCTGGAGAGAGGAAACTTCGCCTGTTGTCCGTTTTGCGCAATATGCATGCATATGGCTTTACTACCACAGAATCAGTACACACATAATAGCAAGCGGGCAGGGCATGGCGTTTCTTTTTTCGAGCAATCCGACTACATAATGATGTACTACATAAAGTACTGTACTATGTACATACAGGTGGATTATTCGCTTGGACCCGGTGAAAGCATCGAATTTCTATCGCCAAACTCTTCCCGCATTTATCACGACGGCGCTTGGCACCGGCTGCGTTTTCTGCGTCACGGCAATCACTTCTCATTGCGCGTTGATCGTGCCGAAGCTGCGTACGTCGCTCCTGCCCAATTTCGCCTTCGACCTTTCGGCCGACTTCGTCATATTTTCGTCGGAAATACGCCACCCGTGACTGCGTACACGAGTTTCTTCGGTTGCATAGTCCAACTGACGATTAATGGTCACCACGTGACATTGACACCTGCGGCCAGGGCCAAAAGGCACAGCAGAAGCCTTTGCCACGCGTTGTTCAGTAGTGCAACAGACGGCGGCGCCAGGCGTCTTGGTGCGAAGGAGAGATCCATATTCCTAAACGGCAGCAATTCCTTCGTCAGTTTCGATTTGCGCTACGAAAGGACAGGCGGCGCTCTCAATCTCAATTTCGAAATATTCCCGTCAACCTCGACTGCAGTGGTAGCTTCCACTCCCACTGGCTCAGTTGACTACTCTGTGTTGCTGCAAGGTGTCGGTCAGTACGTCAACAGTGCAGGGACAGCTGTCAGTTTGGAGTTGCGGCTGGAGGCTGCCAGCGGACGCCCGCTGTTGCTCTTTAGAGAAGGAGCAGATGGCGCGGTGGGTTTGACGGCTGTCAAATCACAATTGCAACTGTCGGCCGGCCGCTGGCATTTCGTCGGCCTTCGTCAGCAGTTGGATGAGGAGGATGGAGGCAGCGGTGGCAACAATAACAACAACTGGACGTTGACAGTGGATGACAAGTCAGAGCCGCTGTTCTTTCCCGTCAAAGCATTCGCTCTGTCGGCACTGGTTTTCGGTCGAAACGCCCTGCACACTTCTTCTATTGGCACAAAAGACGACTTAGCTGCAGGGGCAGAATACCAATTGAATGCTGCCAGCAGCTTTAGGGGGTGCATCCGCAACATTTTCTTCGACTACGCCAGGTACACGATTGCCAAGGCCACGTCAGCTCGCAAAATTGATGTTTCATGTCGATCGGAAGAACTACCCCGAAAATGGCGCGTCAGTGTTGGTTGGCAAGCCTGCCAGTGGGGGTCTCGTCCCATACAGAGGGGGTCTCGTCCCAGGGGGTCTCGTCCCATACTGTAAACAGGGGGGAGGTCTCGTCCCGGGGGGGTCTCGTCCCGTACAGAGGGGGGTCTCGTCCCAGGGGGGTCTCGTCCCATACAGAGGGGGGTCTCGTCCCAGGGGGGTCTCGTCCCATATTGTAAACAGGGGGAGGTCTCGTCCCATACTGAGGGGGTCTCAGGGGGAGGTCTCGTCCCATACTGAGGGGGTCTCATCCCAGGGGGGTCTCATCCCATACTATTGTAAACAGGGGGAGGTCTCGTCCCATACTGAGGGGGTCTCGTCCCAGGGGGGTCTCGTCCCATATTGTAAACAGGGGGAGGTCTCGTCCCATACTGAGGGGGGTCTCGTCCCAGGGGGGTCTCGTCCCATACAGAGGGGGGTCTCGTCCCAGGGGGGTCTCGTCCCATATTGTAAACAGGGGGAGGTCTCGTCCCATACTGAGGGGGTCTCATCCCAGGAGGGTCTCATCCCATATTGTAAACAGGGGGAGGTCTCGTCCCATACTGAGGGGTCTCGTCCCAGGGGGGTCTCGTCCCAGGGGGGTCTCGTCCCATATTGTAAACAGGGGGAGGTCTCGTCCCATACTGAGGGGGTCTCGTCCCAGGGGGGTCTCATCCCATATTGTAAACAGGGGGAGGTCTCGTCCCATACTGAGGGGGGTCTCGTCCCAGGGGGTCTCATCCCATATTGTAAATAGGGGGAGGTCTCGTCCCAGGGGGGTCTCATCTCAGGGGGGTCTCGTCCCATATTGTAAACAGGGGGAGGTCTCGTCCCGTACAGAGGGGGTCTCGTCCCATATTGTAAACAGGGGGAGGTCTCGTCCCATACTGAGGGTGGTCTCGTCCCGTACATCGTCCCAAAACTGTCTCGTGACAGTTTATGTACAGGGGGGAGCTGTAGTCCATCGATTCACTGTGCGTACATACTTTTGATGAAGTGTACAATTTTGGGTTGTCAAACTGATAAGCCCATAATTGTACATGGAATGTCCGGTGCAGAACCGTAATGCTTTATCAACAATGTGTACTGCGTACAGTACGACTCAGCTGTAACTATCACATGCTAATTTTATCTCACCAACGAAGACATCCTGAAAGAATCTGCCAACAACGCCACGGCTAATTTTCAGCGGGATTTTCAAATCAAAAAGCCGTTTGCTTCTATCTGCTCTCAGTAGCGCGCTACACACGTGGTGAGTACGTATAATAATTTTTTCTCCTAATTATTTTAAGAGACGTTTTCCGTAGCTGATCCTTCAAATTTTTTACTCTTCAATTTTTCTCTACTTTTAAAAGAGGTTTTCTACAGGTAATTCCCCCCCCCCCCACTTTTTGGGCTAATTTTTCCCCCTTTTTGACCCTTCAAATTTTGTACTCTTGGGCTAATATTAACCCTTCAATTTTTTACTCTTCCATTTTTCTCTACTTTTAACCCCCTCCAACTTTTTGGGCTAATTTTTCCCCTTTTTTCATAGAGACAATTTCCGTAATTGACCCTTCAAATATAAAATCATGTACTGGGTGATACTTCTACTGCTCACGTTTTCAATTTTTCATATACGTACTTAACCTCTCTTCTAATTTTAAAGGTTGCCGCGACCAAAATGCGACCAAGGGCGACCAAAATGGGGGTACTAGTTTTGCATATGTTCGCATTTTCATCCCATTTTTTCTAACAATGTCTGCAAAAATGCTGCCATGCGATCACATTTTGGTCGCGGCGACCATCGCAACAGAGGATGGGTTAAATTACATTTTCTAGTAGGTACCCAACACACAGCAACATACTAGTACAGTCGCATAGGAAAGCTCGCTCAATCGGGGCGAGTGTACATACATGTACGTACAGAAGAAATGTGTGAAAAATAAAACGAAAAATTGAAGGAGAATTAGCCATTGAAGATGCCTCTGCGGAAATCGTCTCTATGAAAAAGGGGGAAATTAGCCCAAAATTTGGAGAGAAAAATGGAAGAGTAAAACATTTGAAGGGTCAACTATGAAAAAAGTTTCTATGAAAAAAGGGCGAAAATTAGCCCAAAAAGTTGGGGGAAAATTACCTGGGGAAAAATTACCTGTAGAAAACCTCTTTTAAAGGTAGAGAAAAATGGAAGAGTAAAAAATTTGAAGGGTCAACTATGGAAAAAGTCTCTATGAAAAAGGGGAAAAAATTAGCCCAAAATTTAAGGGAAAAAATTACCTGAAGAAAACCTCTTTTAAAGGTAAGGAAAAATGGAAGAATAAAAAATTTGAAGGGTCAACTATGGAAAAAGTCTCTATGAAAAAGGGGAAAAATTAAATTAAGGAGAAAAAATTATTATACGTACTCACCACGTGTGTAGCGCACTACTGAGAGCAGATAGAAGCAAACGGCTTTTTGATTTGAAAATCCCGCTGAAAATTAGCCGTGGCGTTGTTGGCAGATTCTTTCAGGATGTCTCCGTTGGTGAGATAAAATTAGCATGTGATAGTTACAGCTGAATCGTACTGTACGCAGTACACATTGTTGATAAAGCATTACGGTTCTGCAGCGGACATTCCATGTACAATTATGGGCTTATCAGTTTGACAACCCAAAATTGTACACTTCATCAAAAGTATGTACGCACAGTGAATCGATGGACTACAGCTCCCCCCTGTACATAAACTGTCACGAGACAGTTTTGGGACGATGTATGGGACGAGACCACCCTCAGTATGGGACGAGACCTCCCCCTGTTTACAATATGGGACGAGACCCCCTCTGTACGGGACGAGACCTCCCCCTGTTTACAATATGGGACGAGACCCCCCTGGGATGAGACCCCCTCAGTATGGGACGAGACCTCCCCCCTGTTTACAATATGGGATGAGACCCCCCTGGGACGAGACCCCCCTCAGTATGGGACGAGACCTCCCCCTGTTTACAATATGGGACGAGACCCCCCTGGGACGAGACCCCCCTCAGTATGGGACGAGACCTCCCCCTGTTTACAATATGGGACGAGACCCCCCTGGGACGAGACCCCCCTGGGACGAGACCCCTCAGTATGGGACGAGACCTCCCCCTGTTTACAATATGGGACGAGACCCCCCTGGGACGAGACCCCCCTCAGTATGGGACGAGACCTCCCCCTGTTTACAATATGGGACGAGACCCCCCTGGGACGAGACCCCCCTCTGTATGGGACGAGACCCCCCTGGGACGAGACCCCCCTCAGTATGGGACGAGACCTCCCCCTGTTTACAATATGGGACGAGACCCCCCTGGGACGAGACCCCCTCAGTATGGGACGAGACCTCCCCCTGTTTACAATATGGGATGAGACCCCCCTAGGATGAGACCCCCTCAGTATGGGACAGACCTCCCCCTGCCCCTTGGGACGAGACCTCCCCCCTGTTTACAGTATGGGACGAGACCCCCCTGGGACGAGACCCCCCTCTGTATGGGACGAGACCCCCCTGGGACGAGACCCCCCTCTGTACGGGACGAGACCCCCCCGGGACGAGACCTCCTCCCTGTTTACAGTATGGGACGAGACCCCCTGGGACGAGACCCCCTCTGTATGGGACGAGACCCCCACTGGCAGGCTTGCCAACCAACACTGACGCGCCATTTTCGGGGTAGTTCTTCCGAAAACACACAAACCTCCGGATCTGGAGCTGGCGCAGCCCATCCTCCCTAGCGTAGCCGACGAAGAAGACACCACGCAGCGCCCACACCCGCCAGCGCCGCTCACGGCGTCCACCCCCCCTGCAGCCCCGGCAGCTATGCCGCCAAAAGAACAAGGCCGCGCGGCGCGCCCAGCGCAGCGCCCAACAGCCAGCGCGCACGGCGCGCCGGCCTAACCAGCGGCCCCCGCTCCTCATCCGCTTCCTCCGCCCACTGCTTCCGCCGCTGCCCCCCTCCCCCCCCCCCCCCCCCCCCCCCCCCCCCCGGCCGGCCGACAGTTGCAATTGTGATTTGACAGCCGTCAAACCCACCGCGCCATCTGCTCCTTCTCTAAAGAGCAACAGCGGGCGTCCGCTGGCAGCCTCCAGCCGCAACTCCAAACTGACAGCTGTCCCTGCACTGTTGACGTACTGACCGACACCTTGCAGCAACACAGAGTAGTCAACTGAGCCAGTGGGAGTGGAAGCTACCACTGCAGTCGAGGTTGACGGGAATGTTTAGGAAATTGAGATTGAGAGCGCCGCCTGTCCTTTCGTAGCGCAAATCGAAACTGATGAAGGAATTGCTGCCGTTTAGGAATATGGATCTCTCCTTCGCACCAAGACGCCTGGCGCCGCCGTCTGTTGCACTACTGAACAACGCGTGGCAAAGGCTTCTGCTGTGCCTTTTGGCCCTGGCCGCAGGTGTCAATGTCACGTGGTGACCATTAATCGTCAGTTGGACTATGCAACCGAAGAAACTCGTGTACGCAGTCCCCACGGGTGGCGTATTTCCGACGAAAATATGACGAAGTCGGCCGAAAGGTCGAAGGCGAAATTGGGCAGGAGCGACGTACGCAGCTTCGGCACGATCAACGCGCAATGAGAAGTGATTGCCGTGACGCAGAAAACGCAGCCGGTGCCAAGCGCCGTCGTGATAAATGCGGGAAGAGTTTGGCGATAGAAATTCGATGCTTTCACCGGGTCCAAGCGAATAATCCACCTGTATGTACATAGTACAGTACTTTATGTAGTACATCATTATGTAGTCGGATTACTCGAAAAAAAGAAACGCCATGCCCTGCCCGCTTGCTATTATGTGTGTACTGATTCTGTGGTAGTAAAGCCATATGCATGCATATTGCGCAAAACGGACAACAGGCGAAGTTTCCTCTCTCCAGCAATAGTCCATATAGTTTTGCACAACTACTACTACGTGGTACCGGTACGGTACATGTCTCGACAACAATAGGAACATCGCCACATACACATAAGTAGGCGTACATTACATAATAAACGTGTATAAAACAGATGATGCAGAGTATGTAGCTTTGACATTACAGTAGTGGTCAGCATCAGCACCTTTATTCGTCCAGCTTCCAATCCAATCTTGCACCAACTGCGACTTCCACGCAAATGCACCAGATCAGCATCAGCTGTGGGAGTGATAAAGTGAAAACGGACTTCGGTTCTCGTGCCCCTCAGTTCGTCATCAGTCATCACTGGGCCAGAGGTGACGTGCTGCAAGGTTTCCCCCAGAAATAAACCTGAACATGAGCATAATATCACTAGCTACCGTTCTCTCCATCACAATCAAAGTGGGCCAGTTTGTTGACAGGCAAAGTGTCTTCAACTTCAATGTGTACCTGTACGTAACGTACACGTACTTCCAATTATACTGTATATTTTTGCTACAAATAATGTAATGTACTTACCGACGTGACATCGAATCACTGGAATTGCAGACAGAATCAGAGCTAAGATGAAGTGCAGCATGGAGCACGGACAACAATCATTCACACTGGAAGACCAACGTAAGCTTGGAGACGACATTGTTGTGGTCGTTCACATAGTCGTCTGACTGTTCGGAAATAAACAGCGTCGCTGTCGTGGGGTTGAAAAAGAGAGCAGCTACGCAGTCATAGACGGGCGGCAAGCCCTGAGGGCTTTTCGCGTTGTAAAGTGTAGCATAACAGTAGCAAGAGGTGCAAATGCCTGCCCGAAGTCTCTCTCATTGTGGCGTGCCGAAAAGCGAGGGAGGAGACAGGCACCCATATGTACTGTACGTACGTACTGTAAAGCCTGGAATATATCCTCCTAACCTTGCTAACCTACCTTTGCATACCCTAGGCGCTAAGAATATTGTCTGTTTGCCACATGACTCAAATTTTACACTGCCTCAGGGCATCACATCATCTCAGGGCCTTATAATCGAGGCATTACAGTACGCCTAATAGCGACGCTTAGGCGCGAGGAACCCTCGTTTATTAGCGCCAGCCGAACAGGGAAGAGTATGCGTAGAGCTCGCCTCGCAAGAGTATGAAACCTTACGCCAGCGCAACACAACTGCCATATGTCTGTCAGGCTTTTTCTGCCGCCAGCCCCAGCTGAGCTTCGATTCGAATACTAGGATGCAAGCCAAGGTAAGTGAGCGAGCGGGCCCTTTATCTTCATGACGAATAAAGAAGCCTCTCCTCTCTTTACCACAGAAATTTCACTCCTTTCTTTCGCCGTTCCTATGCCCTATTCACATCAGAAGATTCACTGTCTGCATGCATGCATACGGCGCTGAGACGGTGTTTGGTGTTTTCATCTTGAACATACCGTACCCCAATCCAAAGCAAGTTTGAGACTTTGTTTTTTCTGATCGATGTGAATGCTTCATGCCGCTTCACTGCTCCCGATACGCTACCGCTTGCTTCATTTCATTCAATGATCTGTTTGCGCCCGCGGGCGAAAGGTGAAAAATGCCTTTTATCCCAGGACCCGAAAAGTGGCGCCGAGAGGAGAGGGGTAAGCGACCCATTTGGCGGGCGTACGGGAATGGCGCGCCAGATATGCACCCACACATCCACAAATACCAACCAAATGCTTCTGCGTATGAGATAGAACGCGTAGCTATTGCAAAAGAAAGTAAAGCCTTTCGCCAACGTTCTTTTTCCAACAACATTTCACTGCCAGCTAGGCCCAACAACACACAACAGGGTACAACGCCTACCACACTTATGTAACCATTTCTGAAGAAACGAGGACCGATTTTCCTTTCCTCCCTCTGCCCAGCTGTTTCTTCCTTGCTCCAAAAGACCAATTTAGCTTCCTCGCTCTCTCTTAAAGGTTGCGTCGAGCCATTTGAGCCGGCGCTGTTTGAACCACTTGCATGCCGGGAATATTGAAGACCTACACAGCCGAGAAACAGCCATAATGAAACGTGAATACTTACTCCTCGGCCCGTGGCATGCATACAGTACGTACTGTATGTCTGTAGCACGTTATCTGCACACGTCAAACCAGCACACACGCACATTGACACCGACGTTATAATGGCATACTCTGTAATACACCAAAATTTAAGGATGTCAGAAAATGAAGAAACGCCTAAAATTATAGGTAAGAACTTATGGCAGGTCGAAAGGAATTTTTTGGTGCGCAACATTCTTCAAGAGACATCCTTTAATTTTGGAGTGCTACAGTAGGCTACAGCAGTTTTTCTGTTATCTTTTTTTTTACCATGGCTTCGATCATCTGCTTGGTCTCCGCATCCACCTCCAGCGTAACTTGGGAAGGATCGATCGTAGAAACCTAAAAAAATTGTCAAACGTACAAACACACACGTAATCTCGGCCATCATTAATAAAAAGGCTAGGACAAGACAGTATAAATCGAAACAGATTGCCAACCTCTTGATAGAAGTAGGATCAGGGAGCAAATAAAGAATATTGTCCAAAAAAGAAAGGCGACATTTGATATAGCTGTTTCGAAAACAAATCAAGGTCAGAGGGGGAAGCAAATATGGGCCAAGAGAAGCAATATTCCTGATGCCCGAGTTATTTTTAGCGCATTCCATAGTCCGTCCAGCGAGAGTTGTCTATGGGCGATTGCCCATGCTGCGAAAAAAATGCACCTTAACTGTCTGCGATATATGGGCTGGACCGCTGGGCCCGCGGTCCGACCGGAATTGGAACGGAAGCGCCTACGGAAAAAAAGGGAAAATCGGTCGGACCGACCGCGGGCCCAGCCCATATAGAAGAGAGTTAAACAGGCGCCATTGTTGACAACAAGAAACAAATTTGTAGTCGGTTTGTTGTCCGTTTATATATGGGTGCTGTCGGTTTGTTGTCCGTGTGTTGGTTCGTTGTCGGTTTGTTGTCCATTCGTCAACAAACCGACAGCTCCCGTATATAAGCGGCCAACAAACCGACAACAAATCTGTTTCGTGTTGTCAACAATGGCGCCTCCTCGGGTTATGTGTTAGAGCGCCATACCTCCGGCATGTAGTTGTCCCTTCGCTCCCTCTCCTCTTCCTGCAGTTTGATGGAAATTCCACGAACCGCCCCCTTCTGAATACGCTTCATCAGATGCGTCGGAAATCTACAGAAACAAAAAAAAACGAATGAAGTTCTAGGAAATCCTAGACTGTAAAATGCAAACAGTTCAGCCAAGTCGGGGGACTAATTGGGTCCACTATGCGGTGTTTGAAGTTACTCGGCGCTGGGCGTTGGGCGGTGAACAGTATCCTATCTATTTTGAGCAAGCGCATGGATGGACATTGGCTTAGCCTAAGCCTAAGCGCTAATCCCATTTTACGTGCCTGCCAAACTGTAGATATTACCCCGTTAACCGCCCAACGCTTAGCGCCCCAGTAGTTATCCCCTCAGCGTCCAGCGCCCAGTAACTTCAAACACCTCCACTATGTCGTGGTATCTCAATACAGTGACGTGCCGCGTTCCGTATGGCGATAGCCGGGGAAGAAAAATAGGACTGAACGGGAATCGAACCCGCTGCTCGGTCACAGCTGTGGACCATTAGGCACACGACCACGTGCCAGTCCAAGGACAGATGGCTAAACACGCCTGGTTTTCACGTACCTCATACTATAGTTTACGCACACTACTGGCCTCGGACGCGCCACGTTTACTCTTTGCACTTTTTTCTGCTTTGCACAGCTTCCCTAATTCGCCTCTCTCATGCGAAGATAAGGATGGTCCGATTTTCCTATATTTCTGGCCCGGATTATCCCCGCAACACCAATCCCGTCAGACGTTTTTTAGTACCAACATACCCGGCGATCTTATTGCGCATCCTCTTGCTGGGAATGATGGCCGCTTCCTCGCATATTCTCTTGTTGGTGTGGAAATGAGGGTGAGATTCATATTATATTTTTTCAATGATCACCCGAGCTGCCTTCTTCACCGTCTTTGTTCGCACCTTCCCCTGAAAAAAAATTGAGGCGCAAACTTGATTAGGCACATAATACATACTTTATTAGCGGTCAGGTAGACTATAAGACGCACAGAAAAAGTGTGCGTAAAAATTGGCCTGCGGGCACCTTACTTCACGTTTTATGTACAGCAATTACAAACAAATAAAGCGACAGCTGGGTATGTACACCGCACCATCTTGACAATTATGGATCAAACAATCCAAATTACAGCAGCG
>JASAMW010001244.1:0-50965 GCA_030247985.1 Epsilonema sp. ZAB3_2
ATTAAACCTTCTCTAAATTATGTATGACCCACCAGGTCTGTATGCCCTTCTTCTGTACTACGTTTTTCACCATGGGGCCTTCATTAACATGGCCCCACCAAACTATTGAACATTCCTTAGTACAGTTATACTACAAGTGGGTACTTTATTTTCAGAAGTCCATGATAAAGCTGGAAAAAGCGCGAACAGGAACCAAGAAAAGCGAGAAACAGAAATGTCTGAGAATTCCTGCAAGAAGACAAGTCGAAGAATTGAAGAAAGTAATCAAAAGTGAGCAGTAATAAAAGTGACAGTAATGGCTAAACAGCTGGAAGATCGGTCTACCGATCGGAGAGGAATTGGCCGGAAGGCAGAAGGAGGGAAAGGAGGAAGAGCCGGAGCTTGGCAAGAAAGAGGTGGAGAAAGGGCTCGAAGCGAAGGAGGAGGGTGGCAACAAGGAAGAAGAGCAGAGAGGAGAGGAGAGGGAGCAGAAGAAGGAGGATGGGAAGGAGGCGGGTGAAGACGAATGAAGATCGAACAAGGGCTGCAAGCTGAAGATCTAAGAGGGCTCGAAGCAGGAAAGGAAGGAGAGATGAAAGAATGGGAAAGGAGAAGAAGGAAGAAAAGGTGGCTGCTGGGGGAGATGAGACCGGGCCAAGAAGGAAGAGAAGAGTAAGGAGGAGGGAGGAGGAGAAAATGATGAAAGCAGGTCCCAAATTTCCCGTGAAAGGGGAGCAAAGCGAGGAAGAGAGTGGTGAGGCCACTTCATGAGCCCAGAGAAGAAGCGGAGGAAAGAGGGACCCCAATTATGAATATTTTTTAAACCTCATTTTGGAACCAATAGTGATGCTGGTATTTAGGCCTCCCCCAAAACTTTTTTCGTGGCGGCGCAACATGATACGAGTTTTGCAACACAACTGAAACTGTCGCGGCACAGCGCTAAAATGGACATCACGAACCCCCCAAACGTAGGCCAATAATGGCGTGCCTACGTTTGAACATATTTCTTTACTCACTCCCCCCCCCCCCTACTTGACAACAAAAACAACATCCGTCCCGACTCTCAACTTTTTTATTCTTTTCCTGCGCGTTTTTTTTCTTTCCCTCCACCCCATTTTTACGTAAAAATTTTGATGCCGGTTTGAAAACTCGGAACACTCTCTTTCTGAATTTTCCAAAAAACTGTCATTGCACGGGCAAGGTCTTGCTAGTACGAATCCCGGAGCCCACATTTCTCCCAAACTCTCTCCAACCTAAGGTCGTCATCTTTTTACAATGGTCTCTCATCACAAAATAAAATCCTCCCATACAGGCTTGATGGGGAGGATTTTTCTCCCCCCCCAGGTTAACCCGAACAAGTCCCCCCGAGGTTGAGCAAACTTTCTAGCACTCACGATGGGGTCTTTTTGTTAGCCTTCTTCATCCATGGCCGCCACACCAATTCTCCGAATTATTTGAGGACTTTTCCAAAGAAAAAATGAGGGTTTTTGTTTTGGAATTTGCAGCCCCTTTTTCTAAAAAATAGGACTTTTTTTCAACCCCTAATCTAGGTCAAAAATCATCTAGGGGGAAAATTGATATGCATTATGTAATGCACATTCACCTTTCTCCTGGACCAAAACCACTGAGATAGTTAAAAATATCTCACAAAAAATGAAGACGGAACAATGACAATGACAACCCTCCACGCCCCGAGCGACCCATCTGTTTTGGTCGCAACGGGTCAGACTACGAGGCTGTGCCTGCTTTAGCCTCCATACTGTACATAACGCCCTCTAAGTTATGGTTTCGATCCCTAGCTCTCTATGGTAGCCATGGGTGGCTAATGAAAAGGGGGAACTCCTGTCATAGTCTATACTGAGGGGGGGTCTCGTCATAGGGGGTCTTGTCATAACACACACACACACACACAGGGGGAGGGGGGTTCGTCATAGTCTATTACACAGGGGGGTCTCTGTCACTAGCTTACATACAGGAGGGGGGTTATGTGCCATCTACACACACATCGGGTTTGTCACAGGGAGGTCCTCGTCATGGGGTCTCATCACAGGGGCCCTGTGACCAGACCCACCCTGACGAGACCTCCCTCTGCGGGGGGGTCCCCACTCCCCGCCCTCCCACCACCTTTTTCACGTCGTCCCCCCAACTGGGGCCCGGATGTGAGGCGGACACTCAGCCACATTGCCGGTAGGCGCCGCAAAAACTCATAAAACTGATGTTTCAAATTTGACGTTATACCAGAGCGGGGTTCGGTGTTTACCCAGGCGAAAAGGTGTGTGCAAAATTCTGCACGCACCTTAGAATGCTGGGTAAATACCGACCTGGAGCTCACCTCCCAGGTGTAAACCATAAAACTTGAAACATCAAGTTTATGAGTTTTTTGCGGCGCCTCCTACAATGTGGGCTGAGTGTCGCCTTCAGCGCCTCCCAAGTCCGGGACCAGGTCCCCTAAGCTCGGGCACGTTCCCCCAGGTCGGGGACGAGATCCCCCCTCATGACGAGACCCCCTGGGACGAGACCCCCTCGGTGTATCAGCTGTGACGAGACCCCCTGTGACGAGACCCCCTGTGTGTATTTGTTATGACGAGACCCCTATGACGAGACCTCCTATGACGAGACCCCCCTCTGTGTGTATGTCCCATGACGAGACCCCCTATGATGAGACCCCCTATGATGAGACCCCCTATGACGAGACCCCCAGACCAAACCCCTCATTTTTTAGAGTAGGAGACTATTGTACTGAGACCCCTCCGCCCCATTAGCCACCCATGGCTACCATAGCGACTTCAGGGATTGGCTTGCAGGGAAATGGGGTTACACTGGGTTTTATTTGTGTTTTTAAGACTGCCGGTCAGGAGCAAACTTACCCGAAACGGCGCTCAAGTGCCAAGAGCGGCCAGAGACACTGAATCATGGAGGATGTACAAAAATCGGATGATACCGATCACCGAAATAGAAGAAATGACCTTACTGTACAACATTGTGTATTGTACGATATGTACACACTTGGATGTCGATGTACGTACACGTACAGGTATGTATGTAGGTGTGATATTAGATATGACAGTATTTGTTTGTTGTTCTCCCTTTGGAATGGTTATTTCTGCATGATGATGTAGCAGGACAGCTTTTTATACAGGACTGAAAGATGTACCATGGAGCAGGTGTGGTACGGTCAGCGATTTTGATACATACAGTTTGTAGTAGAAAGAAACATTGCTTGGCAATCGTGCTTTGCCGATCTCACACGGAAATGAGCGTTAGGCCTGTGATGCATGCATTGCATGCTGTACTTTATGTTTTATAATGTATTGCATACGAATCTACCCCAACCCAATGCAAAAGAGTAAATATTGATGTGTTGTCTGGAAGAACAAAAAACACAAGTCCAGGCCAGGTGTCACAGAAAATGGTGACTGGGAGAAATATCCGGTTCACAAAGGCACACCTGAACTGGAAAATTTAGCACGTCCATTAATTTATGAATGAAGGCCTACTCAAAGTTGTTACATACATACAATAGGTCTACATATCTTATTTTTGATCTTGGAAGGTAGCGCAATATACGAGTTTTTCCGGCTCTGGATGGTGGTTACTGTAGATGCATATATTTTCTTTAGTTGGTGCTGTTGTCTTTATTTTGCTGTCTCTTCTGTTCGCTTCTCTTTGCTGGTCAAGTTTCTTCATTTACGGGCAAAAATGACGCGTGTCTGTGCTTTTCCGCCGCTGTATTACTTTTCGTCGCAAGTGCCCAGGCGACCTTGGTTTATCACCGTAAGCAAACTTTGCATACTTTACAGTGCAATAGCAATGCTAGCCACAACAATTACGGTTAAAACCAGGGGCATGTTTCCATGTAGCTCACGCCTGGTGCTTGGCACAAGATCGGTGTCCAGATGACTTCTGCGGGTTTACAAAAATTATTCGATTGCTACGACGAATTTTGCCAGAAGTTAGTAGCGGACGATGAAGCAATCGTAGGACAACTGGATAATGTGGATGATGCCAAGGTTTGTGCTCAGCCCATATAGCAAATTGGTCGACTTTGTTTGGCATGCAACCCGATTCGGCTAATGCCGCGTTCACAAGACGTCCGTACGTACGCCCATGGCATTACTCCTAGATATGTACGTCGGACGTACTGTACGTCCGTACGTCTGGTGAACACGGCATATTATGTACAAAGCACTGATACACAAAAACTTGCAGTAGGGACACTACACTTTGGCTCACCCTGTACGTATTCGACGAGTACCGTTCGTTATGTACCAGGTGGAATGCGCAGAGTGGGCCGAATCGCCACCAGAAATTCGACCGCGACGGCAGCGCAATTACGAAAGCCAAGTGCGAGGTGTTCCGTGCAAAGTCGCCCGAGTTCCCCGAGGCGAATCCGGGCGGAAGAGTGGAGGACATCTGGAACCAGTGCAAGGACAATGAAAATTGGCAGTGCAGCAAATACGAGTGATGATAATAGGACATTAGTTGACAGCACATAGTACAGTATGTACACAGTTCCCGTTTTGTTACAGATCCAAATCCTGAGTCCAAGAAAATACAGTATCGTATAGAATTACGTATGTACGTCAGGCTGCATTATTACTGATACTATCGCTTCAAAATACGTGCGTAATGTACTGTTGTAACTACGTACTAGAAGGGCAAAACCACAGTCATGCATACCTAAATTCAGAAAATTACAAAAGAATCGGACTTTGTTGCTAATTAGCAAGCCCTTCCCGTTACCTATGTTATGTACATATGTAATAGGGTACTGTGGGGTAAACCCGGCCACAGCTCCTTTGAACATTGCTGTTTCAGCAAAATGATGAACGAAAGAAGGTCATTTTGAAAGGGGAGAATTCAAGGACTCGATGATGTACGTAATACTTGTCTCTCCATTGGTTGCTGAGATAAGTATGCAGGTCTGAAACGTAGGTGGCCAGATTTTCCCATAGCAGCTTTACCCCACAGCACCCTACCTACACACAGAAAGGCCAGAAAGTAGTACTTACGCACACTGATGTCAGGCTTAGTGAAAACGGATAAAGTAAAGTAAATTACGGGTATGCTCTATCGGGTAAAGTAAGGAAACTTTACCCGGCCTTGTCAAAACGCGGTAAAGTAAACATGTGAAGATTTTACAGGGGTAAAATCGAGTAAGTACATAGGTAGGGGATTTTTGCTTTGAAATTGGTTGTTATGCGCCCATAGTACATACATGCACATGCGTTAGATTACAATCCCATAACATAGATCTTGATACCCCACCCAGCGTACTGTATGCGTACACACTGTTGAAGATAGGTATGTTATAATATCTTCTTCCCGATCAGTATCAGAATTTGATCGAAGCAGTGCTAATCTGTCCAGAGCATAAGCTTTACCTGAGTACATCTATCCGAGTAAGTACTAGAAAGTATGGCCGAGTAAATCGGGTATGCAGTACTGTACCCACTTTTGGCATTTTTACCTGGGTAAGAGTCCATTCTGCCGGGTACCGGTAAACCTTACCCGATAAGCCATTGCATCGGGTAAAGTAAAGTAATTTTACCCGGCCCAAAATTGGCCATTTTACCCGGGTAAAGTACTGGTAAATTTTACTCTGACATCAATGGTACACACATACGGCTCAATTTTGACTCATGTAAAGTGGGACAGAGATAGCTGGGTGAAATCTTGCGCTTCGTCTGCGTTCCAGCATCGCCGGTTCTTGAGCGTTGCTCTTCGTGTATCCCATTCAGCTCCGGATACGCAGTTTCCATCGTGAACAGTAGGGCGAGGCCCAGAATCGCAGCCTTCGTTTGCGCCGCCGGCAGCGGCGCGTGATACAGGCGTCAACTTGACGTAGACGTTATTTCCCGTCGGACCGAAGCTGAGTTTCGGGGCGATGCCGGCCACTGGCTTAAAGGCGGGATCTTGCGAGAAAGTTTATATGGAGGAGGAAAGTTTCGAATTTTTTGAATTTCAGAAGCACTTATCACTAAGATTGCATCCTCTTTTCGATCTAATCCCATGTTTTGGAGCCGATTTTGCCTTTGTGATGCAGGGAACCAGTTAGGAAAGGGATTGCGCAACACATTTTGGCCTAATGTTTCTATCTTGTTTTTAACTGGTTCCCTGCTTCTGCTTCACAGAGGCAAAATTGGCTCCAAACATGGACTTAGATTGAAAAGAGGATTCAATCTTACATATGTACAGTATGTAGCTGAATTCAAATGGTCAACGATATGAAACTTGTCTTCTCCGATTCTAATTCCCTGCCAGATCCCCCCTTTAAAATGACTGAACTCTCGCGAACCTCGTAATTCGCGCCGTCTCAGGTCAGTCCGATGCACTTCGCTGTCGCCATGGGGCAGCTGCGTCGTTCCACGGCGGAGAAAGCCCGCCCGACGCCTTTTCCCGAAATCTTGCGCACCGTGTACGACGTGTCGCGTTCCGGAGCTAACCGTACGAATAAAGGGCGGATGCGGCAAGATTTTTACCCTATAGTGAAAAGCCAACGGGAGCGATTTTTGCAATTGTCCTTCTCAATGAACCTGTGCAGCTTTTTTTGCTGAATTGATTCCATCCCGTCTCCTTGCGATTTTGCCTCTCCTCACGGCAGCTAAATTCACCTTAAAAGGGCGCTAAGCGTTGTGAAACCGTGCTTTGTATACATACGGTAGGCACGAAGCAGGTTATTGCGAGGAGGAAAAACGGCCGTAAAGATTCACGAGGTGAAACGATTCAGCTGAAAAAAACGCAGCATAAGGTTCACCGGAAAAAAATTTTTTCGAAAAATCTATCCCCGGTGAAAAGCTGCCGCATCCGCCCTTTAATGTGTATAGCGCCACCCCGATGGATGTGCCAGACTGCCGATCGGGTTCCAACTGCCTGCACCGGCCCCCCTCCATCCGCTGGCACGACGTCCAGGCCAATCACCATCATCACCGGCCATCTTTCGCATGTTGGGATTTCAAGCTCAATCCTGCTCTCGCAATTCATCATTCCCTAAAGAAGGGAGGCAGCGCGCTCTGCCTCGCCCGCGATTGGAAGGGAATCGGGCTAAATCCTGCATAGAGGTGCGCAGGGCGAAGCGGGATCGCCTCGCGCACCGCCTTCCTGGCGAACTTTATGGAGAGACTGATGCGTTCTAGATGGAAACGCCGGGAAATCCTGGACGAAATGGGCGGCGGCAGTGGCGGGGCATTGCTAACAGATGAAGATGACATTTCTCCTCGCGAACCGTCGGGACCACATTTTTCTTTATTTTGGTAGAGTTACGGTAGCAGTGAAAGTGATGCTATATTCAGAGGATTATGGCTGGAAATCTTAGTGGGATTTATGTTGAAAGTTTCTGGACGTAATGATAGAAAAATGCTTCAAGCAATGCAAATCAATGCGGGAGACGGTAGGCAGCATTTTTTCAAACACCTCTGCTTTTCAAAATAAGCCGCTCATCTATCCCAAAATTCCCAGTTGCAATAAAAAATTATCCGTCGTCTGTCGCTGTGCAGTTGTTAGCCTCGGCTTATTTGATCGAGACAATAAGTAGTGTTTTCGGCGCTATAGCGCGCGCGGAAAACATGTGTCCCTGATGAAATTATGCAAGCGTTACCCGTCAATTACTGCACGGCTATCATTCTGTACGATGGTAGCTTAGAGTGTTACACGATGGATGTGCCTACTACGTACGTAGGTACGTCATGCACGTACGTACAGATGCAATATGTTCATGCATGCCGCATTTTCACGATTTCCAGCTGTTTGCTATTACAGCGTTGCACCAAATATTTACCGGCATAGTACGTGCAGTATTATTTTATTAGCTTACAAGCAGCTTCTTCCTTTGCTGATCTTTTTCCTGTTTACTATATTTCATTCAGCTCGAAAACGGATTATCTGCGAAGTGACGTAAACAATCAACAGAGACTTTCCACCTGGTATGTATTACATATCGAAATATTGTATTAAAGTACTATTCCTGGGGTATGCCCGCTTGCAAAGTTGGGGCGTAATCCCGCTCCTGTCCAAAATTGTTTCACAAGCCAGGGACAATTTATTCCACTGAATTTGATTGAAATTCGATTAAAATTATAGATTGCATTTTACTGAATTTTATTCCTCTGAATTCGATTGCATTTCGATTGAATTCCACTGAATATTTTTCTACTGAATTCAACATTAGGCGGAAATAAAATTCCAAGCATTGGTGCATAATTTTCCGGCCCAAAATATTGGCCTGGGCACATACCCCTGACTCACATTCTATCTTGTTTAGTTCGTACTCTTCTGCAATGACGGCTGACAGACAATATCGCCATACTTATTGCAGTATTAGTACGTTACGTACTTTGCATGCAGAGTGCTTGATGAATTCCGAGAGAATAGATTCATAGACAGAGACCATACACCATGACCAAAACAAGCACGATGGATGACGGATGTTCACGGTTCGCTTGATAAGCACACCCAAAACATCATAGGCGATCTACGTACTGAATAAAGCGGAACTTCAGCAAGCAGAAACAGGTAAGCTTGCTTTGCACACACGGACCTTATTGGTCCATCCAAAAAGTCATAATGTAGACGTGTACTTACCTTACGGCTTACATCTACGTGTACACGTATGTACAGTACTTCGGCAGTCACGTTTTTGCTCCTCTAAACGATATTGCGCAGTATGGACGCAAGCTAGACGACAGACGACGGATAATTTTTTATTGCAAACTGGGAATTTTGGGATAGATGAAGCGGCTTATTTTGAAAAGCAAGAGGTGTGAAAATGCTGCCTACCGTCTCCCACATTGATTTGCATTCTTTGAAGCGAATTTTTTTCTATAATTTCCGTCCAAACTTAACATAAATCCCCAACTAAGATTTCCAGCCATAATCCTCTGAATATCTGACATCACTTTCACTGCTACCGTAAACTGTACCAAAATAAAGAAAAATGTGGTCACCGACAGGTTCGCCGAGGAGAATGTCCATCTCCAGTCTGTTTCACGATGCCACCGCCACTGCCGCCGCCCATTTCGTCCAGGATTTCACCGGCGTTTCCAGTCTAGAACGCGTCGACAGTCTCTCCATAGAGTTGCACGACCAGGAGGCGGTACGCAAGGCGATCAACCGCTTCGCCCTGCGCAACCTCTGCGATTTTGACCCGATTCCCTTCCAAATCAGCGGGCGACAGGGCAAAAGAGCGCGACTGCCTCCCTTCTTTACGGGAATGATCGATTGCGAGCAAGGATTCGTTTTGAACAATCCCAACATGCCGAAAGATCAGAGCCAGGTGATGATCGTGAGCTGGCCTGGACATCAGCTGCCAGCGGATGGAGGGGGGCCGGTGCAAGGCAGTTTGCTGGAAACCCAGATCGGCAGTCTGGCACATCCATCAGGGGTGGCGCTATACAGCATTAAAGGGCGGATGCGGCAAAGCTTTTGCAACCGGGGATAGATTTTTCTAAAAATTTTTTTCCGGTGAACCTTATGCATGCAGTTTTTTCAAGCTGAATCGTTCTCACCTCGTGAATCTTTACGGCCGTTTTTCCTCCTCGCAATGAAACCTACTTAGTGCCTACCGTATGTATACAAAGCACGGTTTCACAACGCTTAGCGCCCTTTTTAGGTGAATTTTGCTGCCGTGAGGAGGCAAAATCGCAAGGAGACGGGATGGAATCGATTCAGCAAAAAAAGCTGCACAGGTTCATCGAAGGACAATTGCAAAAATCGCTCCCGTTGGCTTTTCACTATAGGGTAAAAATCTTTGCCGCATCCGCCCTTTATTCGTACGGTTAGCTCGGAACGCGACACGTCGTACACGGTGCGCAAGATTTCGGGCAAAGGCGTCGGGCGGGCTTTCTCCGCCGTGGAACGACGCAGCTGCCCCATGGCGACAGCGAAATGCATCGGACTGACCTTCGACGGCGCGAATTACGAGGTTCGCGAGAGTTCCGTCATTAAAGGGGGGATCTGGCAGGAAATTAGTATGGGGAGGGACAAGTTTCAATTTTTGAATTTGAATTCACCTACATACTGTACATATGTAAGATTTCATCCTCTTTCGATCTAATTCCATGTGCCAATTTTGCCTCTGTGAAGCAGAAGCAGGGAACCAGTTTAGAATGCGCGAAATAGGCCAAAATTGTTGCGCAATCCCCTTCCTAACTGGTTCCCTGCATCACAGAGGCAAAATTGGCTCCAAAACGTGGGATTAGATCGAAAGAGGATGCAATCTTACATAGATAAGTGCTTTCAAATTCAAAAAATTCGAAACTTTCCTCCCCATATTTTCCCGCCAGATCCCGCCTTTAAGCCAGTGGCCGGCATCGCCCCGAAACTCAGCTTCGGTCCGACGGGAAATAACGTCTACGTGGTGACGTATCACGCGCCGCTGCCGGCGCAAACGAAGGCTGCGATTCTGGGCCTCGCCCTACTGTTCACGATGGAAACTGCGTATCCGGAGCTGAATGGGATACACGAAGAGCAACGCTCAAGAACCGGCGATGCTGGAACGCAGACGAAGCGCAAGATTTCACCCAGCTATCTCTGTCCCACTTACATGAGTCAAAATTGAGCCGTATGTGTGTACCACTGATGTCAGAGTAAAATTTACCGGTACTTTACCCGGGTAAAATGGCCAATTTTGGGCCGGGTAAAATTACTTTACTTTACCCGATGCAATGGCTTTTCGGGTAAGGTTTACCGGTACCCGGCAGAATGGACGCTTACCCGGGTAAAAATGCTGAAAGTGCGGGTAAGTACTGCTAATACTTACCCGATTTACTCGGCCATACTTTCTAGTACTTACTCGGATAGATGTACTCAGGTAAAGCTTGTGCTCTGGACAGATTAGCACTGCTTGGATCGAATTCTGATTTCTGAATCGGTCAGACGATATTATAACGTACCTATCTTCAACAGTGTGTACGCATACAGTACGCTGGGTGGGGTAGATACTATGTTATGGATTGTAATCTAACGCATGTGCATGTATGTACCGGTATGGGCGCATAGCAACCAATTTCAAAGCAAAAATCCCCTACCTATGTACTTACTCGATTTTACCCGGGTAAAATGCTTCACATGGGTTTACTTTACCCGTTTTGACAAGGACCGGGTAAGGTTACCTTACTTTACCCGGGATAGAGCATACCCGGGTAATTTACTTTACTTTACCCGTTTTCACTGAAGACCGAGTTGACATCAGTGGTGTGTACTCTAAGTACTACATTCTGGCCTTTCTGTGTGTACTTAGGTAGGGTGCTGTGGGGTAAAGCTGCTATGGGAAAATCCGGCCACCTACGTTTCAGACCTGCATACTTATCTCAGCAACCAATGGAGAGACAAGTATTACGTACATCATCGAGTCCTTGAATTCTCCCCTTTCAAAATGACCTTATTTCGTTCATCATTATTGCTGAAACAGCACTGTTCAAAGGAGCTTGTGGCCGGGTTTACCCCACAGTACCCTATTACATATGTACATAACATAGGTAACGGGAAGGGCTTGCTAATTAGCAACAAAGTCCGATTCTTTTGTAATTTTCTGAATTAGGTATGCATGACTGTGGTTTTGCCCTTCTAGTACGTAGTTACAACAGTACATTACGCACGTATTTTGAAGCGATAGTATCAGTAATAATGCAGCCCTACGTACATACGTAATTCTATACGATACTGTATTTTCTTGGACTCAGGATTTGGATCTGTAACAAAACGGGAACTGTGTACATACTGTACTATGTGCTGTCAACTAATGTCCTATTATCATCACTCGTATTTGCTGCACTGCCAATTTTCATTGTCCTTGCACTGGTTCCAGATGTCCTCCACTCTTCCGCCCGGATTCGCCTCGGAAAACTCGGTGAACTTCGCACGGAACACCTCGCACTTGGCTTTCGTAATTGCGCTGCCGTCGCGCGGTCGAATTTCTGGTGGCGATTCGGCCCACTCTGCGCATTCCACCTGGTACATAACGAACGGTACTCGTCAGCACGTACAGGGTGAGCCAAAAGTGTAGTGTCCCTACTGCAAGTTTTTGTGTATCAGTGCTTTGTACATAATATGCCGTGTTCACCAGACGTACGGACGTACAGTACGTCCGACGTACATATCTAGGAGTAATGCCATGGACGTACGGACGTCTGGTGAACGCGGCATTAGCCGAATCGGGTTGCATGCCAAACAAAGTCGACCAATTTGCTATAAGGGCTGAGCACAAACCTTGGCATCATCCACATTATCCAGTTGTCCTACGATTGCTTCATCGTCCGCTACTAACTTCTGGCAAAATTCATCGTAGCAATCGAAGCAATCTTTCGGGAACCCGCAGAAGTCATCTGGACACCGATCTTGTGCCAAGCACCAGGCGTGAGCTACATGGAAACATGCCCCTGGTTTTAACCGTAATTGTTGTGGCCAGACATTGCTATTGCACTGTAAAGTATGCAAAGTTTGCTTACGGTGATGAACCAAGGTCGCCTGGGCACTTGCGACGAAAAGTAATACAGCGACGGAAAAAGCACAGACACGCGTCATTTTTGCCCGTAAATGAAGAAACTTGACCAGCGGGTCGAAGCGAACAGAAGAGACAGCAAAATAAAGACGCTACCTACTAAATAAGAAAATATATACATATACAGTAACCGCCATCCAGAGCCGGAACAAACCGGAATTGCGCTGCCTTCCAAGATCAAAAAATAAGATATGTAGGCCTATTGTGTGTACGTATGTAACAACTTTGAGTAGGCCTTCATTCATAAATTAATGGACGTGCTAAATTTTCCAGTTCAGGTGTGCCTTTGTGAACCGGATATTTCTCCCAGTCACCATTTTCTGTGACACCTGGCCTGGACTTGTGTTTTTTGTTCTTCCAGACAACACATCAATATTTACTCTTTTGCATTGGGTTGGGGTAGATTCGTATGCAATACATTATAAAACAGAAAGCACAGCATGCAATGCATGCATCACAGGCCTAACGCTCATTTCCGTGAGATCGGCAAAGCACGATTGCCAAGCAATGTTCTACTACATTATGTATCAAAAATCGCTGACCGTACCACCACTGCTCCATGGTACATCTTTCAGTCCTGTATAAAAAGCTGTCCTGCTACATCATCATGCAGAAATAACCATTCCAAAGGGAGAACAACAAACAAATACTGTCATATCTAATATCACACCTACATACATACCTGTACGTGTACGTACATCGACATCCAAGTGTGTACATATCGTACAATACATAATGTTGTACAGTAAGGTCATTTCTTCTATTTCGGTGATCGGTATCATCCGATTTTTGTCCATCTTCCATGATTCAGTGTCTCTGGCCGCTCTTGGCACTTGAGCGCCGTTTCGGGTAAGTTTGCTCCTGACCGGCAGTCTTAAAAACACAAATATAAAACAGGGTAACCCCATTTCCCTGCAAGCTAATCCCTGAAGTCGCTATGGTAGCCATGGGTGGCTAATGAAAAGGGGGGTCTCGTCATAGTCTATACTGAGGGGGGGGGGGGTCTCGTCTAGGGGTCTCGTCATAGGGGGTCTCATCATAGGGGGTCTCATCATAGGGGGTCTCGTCATGGTACATACACACAGAGGGGGGTCTCGTCATAGGAGGTCTCGTCATAGGGGTCTCGTCATAACAAAGACACACAGGGGGTCTCGTCACAGGGGGTCTCGTCACAGCTGATACACAGAGGGGGTCTCGTCCCAGGGGGTCTCGTCATAGAGGGATCTCGTCCCCCACCTGGGGGGACGTCCCCCAACTTGGGGACGTCGTCCCCCAACTGGGGGACGCTGGAGGCGACACTCAGCCACATTGTAGGAGGCGCCGCAAAAAAACTCATAAACTTGATGTTTCAAGTTTATGTTACACCTGGGAGGTGAGCTCCAGGTCGGTATTTACCCAGCATTCTAAGGTGCGTGCAGAATTTTGCACACACCTTTTCGCCTGGGTAAACACCGACCTGTCTCAGGTATAACATAAACTTGAAACATCAAGTTTATGAGTTTTTGCGGCGCCTCCTACAATGTGGCTGAGTGTCGCCTCCAGCATCCCCCAGTTGGGGGACGACGTCATCAAGTTGGGGGACGTCCCCCAGGTGGGGACCCCCATCACAGGGAGGTCTCGTCATGGGGTCTCGTCAGAGGGCCCCTGTGATGAGACCCCATGACGAGACCTCCCTGTGACGAGACCCCCTCTGTGTATCAGCAGTGACGAGACCCCCCTCTGTATGTAAGCTATGACGAGACCCCCTGTGTATAGACTATGACGAGACCCCCCTCCCCCTGTGTGTGTGTGTGTGTGTGTTATGACGAGACCCCCTATGACGAGACCCCCCCTCAGTATAGACTATGACGAGACCCCCCTTTTCATTAGCCACCCATGGCTACCATAGCGACTTCAGGGATCGAACCATAACTTAGAGGGCGTTATGTACAGTATGGAGGCTAAAGCAGGCACAGCCTCGTAGTCTGACCCGTTGCGACCAAAACAGATGGGTCGCTCGGGTCGGGTATTGTCATTGTCATTGTTCCGTCTTGGTTTTGTGCAATACCTTTGACTTGCTCAGTGATTTTGGTCCAGGAATAAAATGAATGTGCATTACATAATGCATATCCCTTGCGGCTTGAATTGATTTTTGACCTCATCAGGGGTTGAAAAAAAGTCCTATTTTTTTGAAAAAAAAACCTCAAATTGCAAAACAAAAGCCCTCATTTTTCTTTGGAAAAGTCCTCAAATAATTCGGATAATTCTTGTACGATTATTCGATGAAACGACCTCACGGAAAGACCTCATCATCAGTACTGGAGCCTTGCTCAACCTTGTGCGGACTTGTTGATTTGACCTCATCAGAAAGAAAAGTCCTCATCAAGTTTGTATGGGAGATTTTATTTGTGATGAGGACCATTCGAAATTGATGACGACCTTAGGTTGGAGAGGTTTTCTAGAAATATGTCCTCCCCAATTTGTACTAAGTGGTTTCTGGTGATGACAGTTTTTTGGAAAATTCTTCCCAAGAAATCCTCCCAATTAGCAAATCTTCATCAAAATTTTACGTAAGAATGGGTGAAACACATGAAATAAGTCCGCACCATCAGATAGAAAAGTTGAGAGTAAATACAGATGTTGAGAAAGTTGTCAAGTAAATAAGTAAATAAGTAAGTAAAGAAAGATGTTCAAACATAGGCACGCATTATTCGTATTGAGCTAATTAGTGATGTCATTTTTAGCGCTGTGCACAAACAGTAGCAGTTGTGTTGCAAAACTTGTATACTTTTGCACCACAGCGAGAACTGTTTTCACCCAGCACTAAATACCACATCACTATTGGTTCCAAATGAGGTTTCAGAGGCTTTCATCATTCGGTATTACATTCGCTTCTTCTCTGGGCTCATGAAGTCGCCACAGTTCTCTCTTCCTCGCTTCTCCCCTTTCACACCCACCTTCTGATCTTCTTCCATCTTCTTCTCCTCCTCCTCCTCCTTACTCTTCTCTTCCTTCTTCTGGCCGGTCTCATCTCCCCCAGCAGCCACCTTTTCTTCCTTCTTCTCCTTTCCATTCTTCATCTCTCCTTCCTTTTCCTGCTTCGAGCCCTCTACGATCTTCAGCTTCCAGCCCTGTTCGATCTTCATTTCGTCTTCACCCGCCTCCTTCCCATCCTCCTTCTTCTGCTCCCTCTCCTCTCCTCTCTGCTCTTCTTCCTTGTTGCCACCCTCCTCCTTTGCTTCGAGCCCTTTCTCCACCTCTTTCTTGCCAAGCTCCGGCTCTTCCTCCTTTCCCTCCTTCTGCCTTCCGGCCAATTCCTCTCCGATCGTAGACTGATCTTCCAGCTGTTTAGCCATTACTGCTCACTTTTGATTACTGCTCACTTTTGATTACTTTCTTCAATTCTTCGACTTGTCTTTCTTGCAGGAATTCTCAGACTTTGTTTTCTCGCTTTTCTTGGTTCCTGTTCGCGCTTTTTCCAGCTTTATCATGGACTTCTGAAAATAAAGTACCCACTTGTAGTATAACTGTACTAAAGGAATGTTGAATCGTTTGGTGGGGCCATGTTAATGAAGGCCCCATGGTGAAAAACGTAGTACAGAAGAAGGGCATACAGACCTGGTGGGTCATACATAATTTAGAGAAGGTTTAATGAGGTCCGTTGAAGACCTCTCCAATATGTGATGAGGTACTTAAAGGACCTCTCCATCACATGGGTGAACTTTGATGGAACATTAGCATGCTGGCGCTGTTGGACTGAAGCAGCTTTATTGAAATAGGTAAAAACTTAACCGGAAAACAGTTCACCGAATACTACTGACTACTGTGAAATAAGCAAAGCAAGCAAATGCAGTTCCTAAAAGCTAAAACAGGGAAAAGATAGCAAGTAAAAGTGATCATAGCAGAAGCAAAGCTAAGACAAAGAGGGAAACTAACTGAGATAATAAAGAAGAAACATAACAAATTGCGATAAGACAGTAGGTTGCTCCCATCACGGGGTAGGGTAAGCGAGATCAGAGTTAACGAGGAAGCTGGATAATTCACCACGAAGCTTGCTACCTCGGCAATTGAAGAGGAGGACTTTCGGCACTCTGTCGGGCACTGCTTCTTGAACCACGGCCGTAATTTTGCCACTTCCATCCGCAGGGACATCGGTCAAGAACTGCTGAATTTTGGCCTTAGCTTGAGGGCTCCATTCCTTTCCACTGAGCGGCTGCACCCCATCGAGCTCCACTTCAATACCTTGCGCAGGCAGGCCAGTGATGAAACGGGATAGGAGCGGGGCTGAAATTAAATAGGGATGATGAGGAACGGAACATTGGGTGAGGACATAGGAATGTAGTGCAGAGGGCTTTTTAAATAGAAAAAGCCAAAACAGTTTATACCGCAACTTGCGAATGGGCACTTTTCCATCATAACAAGTGACATCTAGGTAGCGGACTCTGATCATGTCGTTCTCCAGGCCCAACTCGCTGATGACAGCTCGCAACCACAGTGGTTCAGAATTCTCATAATGCAGAACCATGACGGGCAGACCAATGTGAAGCTGGGCTGGAGGCTCAGCGAAACCCATGTGAAGGGTGTCACTGCTGTAGGTTTTGAAGAACCAGCTGGCGGTGATACACAGCTGGTTCAGGAGATGAAACTGAGAGTGCAGGACGACTCCAATTGTGGCTTTGCCCTCCGGAAAGTGGACAAAAACGACCCGGTCAGCTTGCAACTGCAATGACAAAGACTGCAATGTTTTTTACGAATAAAACAGAGTTATGGAGAGGCAAAGTAGCCTAATAAAAATTTTTCGACTACTGTAAAAGTAATTAGCTAAGTTGGAAAAACTTACCGGATTTGTAATCGTAGTATTCAACTGGTTACGGGGAGGAAGCGCTGTCTGAATGGTAGCTGGGAGAACGGTGGCTGGAAGGTTGAGGTTAAAAGCCGCCATGATCTAAAGTAACTAACAAGTTCAACACATTATGTCAGATCGAAAGACAAGAGCAAGTAAGTGCGGCATTTACCCATCACCAACATCTCAAGATTGAGCAGCAAGCAATTCAAAGTTTTTACTTCCCAAAAAGTTCACCAAGTACAGACGTCATTACATAAATACCTCACCAAAGAGTCCACCAGGTAAAGACGTCATCAAATAAATACTTCACCAAACAAAGTCCTCATGCAGTCAAACATCACAGTTGGAAATGTCACATAATCCAGCTCGATTGCACTCTTTCATCTACAGTTTGACTATTTCTGACTCAGATGATACGGCTTGTAGCAAGCTTTGCACAGAGCTACTTTACAGTGCGAGCAGTGCAAAATTCCGGCCCTATTTCGGACTTTGCTGTGCTTCCAGCAGCACTTGCAGATTCTTCGTTTTTTGCCCGGGACTTCTTCTGGCCAATGCTCGAACTCTAGGAGTCGACGCTTCCGAGGATTCAGCCTGCTTTTCTCCTTGTCAGTCGGAACTGCAATCTCCAGCAGCTGCTCACAGATGAGTTGCAGGCATTCCTGATCAGAAAGCATGTATGACACTTGAAAAAACGACTCTTTTGCGTCATAGTGCTGAAATTGCTTACCACACTGGTTAGCTTGGCAGCTTCCTCCACTGGCAACACATGGCGCATGATGGCTCTGGTGTTTGAAACAGCAGTGAGCAAGACATACTGCCACAAGGCCATGTACCATCGGCTAAAGAAAGTGTGTTTCAATCGCATTTGCAAGCTTTCAATGCTTTCGCAACCTTTCGCTTCTTACCGATTGATGTAGCGTCGCAAGATGTAGTGTACAAACTGATTTGCGAGGTCTACACCGCCCATGGCGAAATTGTAGAACGCATACGCCAGGGGCTGCAAGATCCATCTTCTGTGCCAGCGGTCCTCCCCTTTTTCCTTAGCCCGCCTCCGCGCGTGGTCGGTGTAGTTGGCGACGTCTGGGAGCCTTGAAAATACGGATTTTAGTGTACATTTGATGAGGAATTAAAAGCTTGTCGACCATAGCAGGATGATGAGGACTTCTACCCTTGTAACATAGACATGGCACTTACGTGTGCAAGAGGACACATGGTCTCGAATCCCTCCAGTTCATCAAGGTGCAGTTGTCCGTTTTCAACGACCCAACGCCACCTCGAGGCAAGTCGTTCCAAAACTTGCTGTTGCGGTCCATCATACCTCTTGGGATGCCCCACTGGTTCTTCAGCGTTCCGCAGCAGAAGATGCGCTTGGTGAGCTGCTGCTCAAACCACTGGACGTGTGTGTACTGGAAAAGAAAAGTTGTTGCTTGTGTTCATTGGTACGATGTTTCAAGAAGTGAGATCATTTGGTGTAACTGCTTACAGCGGTGTCCAGGAATATGCGGATACTGAAAAAGAAAAACACAAAAAAACAAAGCTGCGTTAGGTCCTCATCATGAACTGTCCTCATATCCTCATCATGAACAGCCCTCATATCCTCATCAAGATCTGTCCTCATCATATATAGGAAGAAGTGAAAACGTTAAGTTGTACTTACTTCTGCCCTGCCAGTCGTGCCTGGTGAACAAGGTTGTTCAGGTAACGCAGAAGTGGACGCTTTTCGCCATCTTGCAGTGGTAGATTAGCCCGGTGTCCCGCTTCGGTTGTGTGAACGATGGCGCCCAATACGTACCCAGTCCGGGAGTCGGCACAAGAATATATCTTGATAAATCAATAATGGATGGTTGTAGTATAGTGCAACATTGAATATTTGAATATTTGAATTTTTGGCCTTATCTGTACTCGTATTCCGTATGGCTCTGGCTTCCCGGGCATTTTGACCTTGCAGAACCAGCGCCCCAGGTATCCAAACAACGTTTCATCGATGGCCACGTGGGGTCCTGGCTGGTATTTCTCCACGAAGGACTTGAATGCTAGCTCAAAGAAACGGCGGATCTTCGCCAGGGGATCGTAACGGAAGTAGTTGTTCCGGTCCAGCAATCCATGCTCCTGAACAGAACTTTGTGTGCAAGGAGCTACTCAAGTTTAACATTATGTGCTGTACCTCTATGTAGTCGTTGTCCTCGAAGTGCAATGATCTCAGTATCCAATCATAGCGCGTCTTTGTGAAGTTCTCGCTGAATGCAGGAGTCTCGCTCAAGCGGCCTTCATCCCCAAAGTATGACCTGACAAAAAACGCTGTCTCAGGCACACGAACCGACAGTGAACAAACTTTTGATTTTTTCGAGCGTTATGAATTTACATTTGGACGTATTACTTGAGATTCAGTTTCTTGGCAATGGCAGTGCCCAGGTAACATGCGATGAACCGAAGGAATTCGAGATGACCGAGCGTCTTCCATTTTTTGCCGTATTTCCAAGCCCCCATTTTGTTCGTTTCAAAGAGAGCCAGACTCAATGCTGGGCCAAGAAGCCAAAGGAATATTTCTGCTGCTTTGGGCATGCGCTTAAGTCCGATCGGTCCGGGAGGATGGCGGGGTTCATAGGGGACGTCCTGGTAGGGTCGGAAGCCTGGCTGCCATCGCATACGATACGACATGGAGGCTTCTGCACCATCATCATCCTCCAACTCCACCAGCTCGGATTCAGCAACCATGACATCCTCCATGATGCGGACTTTTCAAAGATGCGGACTTTTCAAAGAAGAGGTCTGCATTAGTCCGCACTAACCCTGAAAAGGTCAAAATTTCCTAAAGTTTTCATCAACAAAACTAAGTCACTACAGGTCAGGCATGTATCAAGTGGACCGAAACCATCACCCAAATGACACCATCAAGAAGTGATCAGTAATTAAAATTTTTACTGGGGCAAAGTGCATGAGCAGGTAAATCATGGGCAAACTGGTCACTTTAAAAATGCATCACCAAAAGTCCGCCTTCAAGAAAAGAGTAGTACGAATTCCACGTTCATCTACTTTTGTGACATGACACTTACATAGAGTAGATGGAAGCAACAGTACAGTAAAGACGTAGTGCATGTTTCATGAGTGCAATGACATATGTACAGCCCCTTACCTAAGCACAAAAAAGAGGAAGACTATACTTAATGTGTATCAATGTTACTTTTCACTGCGACGGCTTCTCACTCATGTAATTAATCGCGGCCTTTTTAACCCATACCTAACCTTTATAAAAAAAGTGCATTTACATAAATTTACTGGCCGCCTACTTGTTAACACTTCCCCCTTTTTTCACTCCCTCTTCAACGCTTCTTCTTCGCAGCCGGCGCTTTTTTCGGAGGCTGATAGGGCGGGTCGTCGTCCTCTTCCGTTTTTTTCGCCCGCTTCGCCTTGGGTGGCAGCTTGGCAGGAGGAGCGGCACTCTTCGCCTTCCGAACGGGTTCGGCCCCCGCCTGTTTTAAGCAAAATTTTATTACATTCAACCAAAAAGTGGTGCGAAGTAGCACAAATGGTATCCATGTGTCAAGTTTTGTCTCTTCCCAATGATTTACCTTGATGGCCTTCCACTGCTCGCCTCTGTCCGCGGTGGTCTTCTTGTAATCCTGGATGTCATCATCAGAGCTGTCACTGGAAGATGATGACATGATGTTCAAGCCGTCTGTCCCCCTCTTCGCAGGCAAGGGGCGCTGCAATAACAGCTTTATCAATCAGATATAGGTGAGGAGGGCACCTAAAAACCTCATGTGCAGTTGGACAGAATCCTCACCTTCGCTTTGTCCTCCGGCTTCTCTCCGGCTCCTTTGACCGCAGCCGCAGCTTCCTTGCGTCGTTTCTCAGCTTGCTTCTGATGGAATTGCGTGTGCGGGCTCGGCTCGGCTTTGGCTGCAATAGGTAGGAACCATTTCAGACACTAGGATAGGTTGACCTCATCAACCCACTACTTAAAGAAAAGTCCTCAACAACAGTATATATGCTGACATAGATGACCTCATCAACCCTACTTTCTTTAAAAAGTCCGACTTCATGGTAGGTAGGAACCTTTACTAATTTACTAAAATTTTCTTTTCTTACGTTTGCTGGGAGATCGCGATCGTTCCGCGGAGCTGTCACTTCTCTCATGGCGCCGACGACTACGGCTGCGCGAATGCCGTCCCCTGTCGCGGCGTTTGTCGTGCCGGCCACGGCTGCGGCTGCGGCTGCTGCTCCGCGAGTCGCGACGTCGGCTCCTGCTTCTTCTGCTCTTCGAATGGCCTCGGCGTTCCTTGCTCCTGCTTCTGCTCCGATCGCGCTCGCGTCTGTGACCTCGGCGACGATCCCGACTGCGGCTTCGGCTGCGAGAGCGCGAGCGACTGTCGCTGGATGACGGACTGCGGGTCCTGCGCCGATGATGGTGGCTGGACATGGCTTTGTGGCTGCGCGAGGGGCTCAACCGCTCCTCCCGACGACTGTGTCGGCTGCTGCTCTTGTGCAACCGAGGAGGACTGCGGGAGCGCCTCCTGGATCTGTGACTGCGGTGACTGCTGCGACGACTGTCGGTGCGCCGCAGTGCCGATCTGCTTCGACTCCGTCGCTTACGCTCCGGTGAGCCGCGCTTCCCCGTTTCTCCTAGAATCGCTCAGGGAATGACTTTATGACCTGTGGGAGGAGGACTTCTTCTTCACTTTGGGGAGGACTTTTCAAGCAAGTTGATGATGACTTTTTGTACTTTTGTCTCTGTGGGGAGGTACAGAATTATCAGAGTATGTCTTTTGGGGCGGAGGGGGGTGTAGTCAAGTGGTTAAGAATGTCACCTTGTATGGAAAATTTCGAAGGGTTCGACTCCCTGGTGTATCCCACTAATTCGCACAGTAATTAATTACCTTCCTCGTCGACCAAGTGCTTGAACACGTCCTTGAGCGGGCTGGCCGACCTCCTCTCTCCGCGCGCTCGACTGCTCCTCTTCATGTCTCCCTCCTCGTCCTTCTTCGCGTCGTCCTTCTTCTCACCGCCCGCCTTCTTCTCGTCACCCTCCTCCTTCTCTTCCACGCCCTGTCCTCCGCCGATTTCGCCTTTGGGATCGCCCACTGCCACCACTACAGTACAAGAAAGAGAACTCAAGGGGTATTACGATTGACATTGGAATAATCCGTCGAAAAAGTCCGCACCAAAAGTGGGAGTAAACAAAAAGGGTAATTTGGGAAAAGTCTGCATCATTGTCTACTGCGTTCCTAAGTCATCCTCTCCCTCCCCATGCCCTCACTCTCCTGACTTCATCCTTTACTTTCGTCCTCCTCAGCCGCGCGACTTTTCACGCTTGGAGATATGACAGAGGGTGAGGCGGTAGAGCGCCTGCGTCTGGCCATCTGCGACGGGGGAGTTTCGGGGAGGATCATCGTGTCATCCGTTCTTGCCAGAGATTTAGGCGTCTCAGCTAAAAGCAGAGTAGTTTGTACTCACATGGTGACATTGACTTTTTAGACAGAACAACAAAGTAAACATGTGGTGAAAACGTGTGTTAAACATCACGACTACAACTTGCCTCGCTTCTTCTTTCGTTTCTGCTCCTTGACCCAAGAGCGCTGCAGCACTTTTGACACGTCCTCCTGAAGCGAAAACGATATAATTAACTGGGTCAAAAATGCAATGGTCGGATTTATTGCCTGGGGAAAAGGGGGGTTATTTGAACCTACCTTGGCCACCCAGCGATCATCATGCCTCATTTCCGCCTCGCGCCACTTAACCCGTTGCAGATACGGGCCCATGATGTCCTTCTCGAAAGTCCGCACCTTCTTCTGATGCAGCTTTCGGTCTTTGGCTTCTCTCTTGATGCTGGATGGGTACAAGCAGCGGTCGTAGCGAAGCTGCAATTTCTTTGCGAAGCACCGGTTGTACTCCTTCAGCAAAGGCTTCATCTCCTCCACCTCCCGTGAGTCCGCTGAGCCAATGGGCAAGGCCGTGAAAAGGCAGCGGAAGGTGATCTGGTGGGACTTAAAAAAGTAAAAAAATGGAACGATTGCACCCACCCTTAATCCGCAGAAAAAATTTCAAGTTGTATTCTATACGAAAGGAGGACTTCTTGATGAGGCCCTACTAGTACTAATAAATTCCTCACCAACCTCGGAGTAAGCCAGCGGCTCCGTATTCAGCATGGTCTGTGGATATTTCGCTTGGTACTGGCGACAGCCTGCGAAAACGTCTGCGAGCATGATGTCCGTGCCTTGATTCTGCAACTTGCTGCTGTAGTGAGCGAAGGAATTGCTCGCCAAACGCCGCGCCAACCGCTTCTTCTTCAGGTGTTTTCGTTTGCTGAGGGCGGTAATTGCCGGTTGGCAGATCTTCAGGATCCTGGGGAGGCCGTAGCAATAGATGTCGCTGGCGAGAGAACGGGGGGCGTCCTTTTCGTGGGTGCTTCCACATCCTTCATTGAACAACAGTTCGTCAGCGTAACTGGCGGCCACACGCGTGTGATAATCCCTCAGCAGATACTCACCCTCCCGCTCCCCAATGATCATCTCCCAGTTCACCAACCGCACCGCCCCCTTCTTGACCCTGCCCACAATGTGCCTGTAGAAGTAGCTCTTGAAAGGCTTCACAGTGGTCTGGCAGCGCTCACGAGAACTGGCCGATCGCGGGCGCTCAGCCCAAATCATTGGACGGCGATAGTCCAGTGAGCCCTTAATGCTGCGCTTCTGCTGTTCCTCTATGAAAGCAGGGTTGGGGTCTGGAGATGCCTCAGCAATGATGGGGTCGCAGTGGTCCTTGCAGTCGAGCGGCTGGTAACGGATGCCATCAAAACGTTGTCGCCGCTCTCTTTTCGGCTCCTTCCCACTGGCTTCACCATCACTGCTACCACTACCAGCATCCTCAGAGTCCTCATCGCCACTCCCACTGTCGGCCTCATCATCATCATCTTCACCACTACTCTCCTCCTCTCCCTCCTGCTTTTTTCCTTCTTCTTCCTCTTCTTCCATCTTCTCTTCCGAATCATCTTCCTCCTTCTCTTCTTTCTCCTCTTCCTCTTCTTCCTCTTCATCGTCATCTTTCGGTTTCTCCCGCTTCTTTCTTCCACGACCTCCTCCACCAGATCCGTTCTTATCTCCACCCCCGCCTGGGGGCTTCCTTCCATCGCCACCACCCCCTGGACCACCAGGAGCTCTACCGCCACCACCTCCTCCAGAACCGCTGGCGTGTGATCGCGTATTTTTCGCTGGCGAATCGTTGTCTGGAATCGGTCGATTCCTCCTCCTTCCAGATCTGCCTCCAACCGCCTGTGTCTTCCCTGCATTTGTCGGTGTGTGCGGTCCTCTTCCCTCATAGGTAACTGCAGCAGCCGCTCTGTCGACAGATCCAACCGCCAAAGTATGCAGAAAACTCTCCGACAGGCGAGGTCTGATGGGCGATAACGAAAACTTATTCACGACGACCTCCTCTGCGTACAAGTCCTCATCAGATGACAGCGACCTGTTGACAAGGTCGCTGCTGTGAGATGACGAAATCGACGGCAGTCTGTCCAGTACTTGGCTGGAGGTGTCAGACATGACATCGTACCGATGATGGCTAGTAGTGGAGGAAGCGTCGTCGAGTTTCGTAGCTGCCAGTTGCGCCGCCAGACCGCTGAAACTGCCATCCTTCGAGATTTTGATGGTCCAAATTGGTCCCTTTCTAGCTGGTGCTGCGCTCGCGCTGCTCATGGAACCAATAACGTCGAGATCTTTATAGTAGCGTTCCTTCACAACTTCCAACAAACTGCGATCACCAGGCGACGGGGGGCTGACAGTAGAAATTTCCATTGCCCTAACTGAAAGGAACTGATTACTCAAAATTGTACCAAAGATTTGGTTCGCATCTCCCTTGCATCGATGCAATAGCCAGTAGACCAGTAATACAAAGAAGAGCTTAGTCCCAAAAACCCAAAAAGCCCTCCACCAACCTCTGTAAGCAGGCAGGCGAGACATGAGCACAGGGGAAAAAGGGACAGCACTGAGTCAAGGAAGAATAATAGGCACGAGTGAACAGTTGTGCTTTCACACTAGTCTTAGCCTTTGCGACCCGTTGGAATAAGGGACAAAAAAAGGGGCGAGAAATAATCATTTTAAAAAAGAGACCCCGAAAACTGTGAAAAAACTCAAGAGGCAACCCAGCCGGACAATGGTTTACCCAAAAAAAGTTGTAATCTATCCGCATTCCTTCCTCCCTCCATGCAGGTACACCCCTCAATTACAAACTAATAAAAGTCATAAAAAGTCCGCCCTTCTGCTGGGTGAACGATCTACCGTAACCTTGTAAAGTGACACATACTTACAGTACACCACATGATGACATGCCCGGGGAACAAATCGCAAAAAAGCAAGCATGGTGCGGACTTTTTCGTACGGTTAGGATGTGATCAAAAGCAGTCCGAAAGAAGGAACGAGCAAGTGTAGCAACAAAAATGGCAGTTCATGCTTACGCTTGTCCGGAGTATTCAGGATGACGAGGGCTCCTTCGGGTACAGTCCCAGATGCCTTCTTCCGCTCTGTCATCTCGACGGCCTTCGCAGTGTAGCCCGGAACGTCCCTGAGCTCCTGGAAAATAATTAGTCCTCATCAACAGTTGTCCTCACCATAAAATGTCCTCATGCAGTCCCACTAATTCCTACATTCCGAATGCATACCTTCTCCATCCGTTTCAGTCGTTTGTCCATGCCGGGGATGAGATCGCAGGATTCTTTCAGACTGTCCACCGCGTTGAGGACCAACGTGTAGTTACTGCTGAGAGTACGAATGGCGGCGTCTGTCTGAGCCATGTGTCCTGCTAGCTTCGCCTGAGCATAGCTCGGACGTTCCTCTTCATCGACGACACTGTCAGCCACCAGGTTCTCCTCCACGCCACTCATGACTTGTCGCCGGATGTCGTCCAGTTCCTTCTTCGACAACTTATCCTGAGCAAAAGTTATAAGCCTCTTCAAACATGCAAACGGAAAATACTAGTATGCTAAGTCATAGTATAATTTGCTTTCGGCATTAAGTGTCGAAAACTCACCCGGTCTTCCTTCTCCATTTTTTCAGCGATCCTCCGGCGAATCTCGTCCCGTATCTTTTCTGAGGCATCACGACCAGAAGCCTGCAGCAAAAAGTACAATCTCGGCAAATTTCCTCTATGTACGCAGCAGCGAAAAAGTCACAAATCATTTTACGTACTGATTCCGCCTGCAGTTGCGTGTTCGCGGCCTCTCCCTGCTCGTCCAGTTCGTCCTGGGTCTTGAAGGCATACACGTTCGCAACTTTTGGCGGAGGCGGAGGAGCGGGAGGAGGATGGAAGACGTCATCATCGTCCACATCGCCAGAGTCCACTTCGGGCAGGTTGGAGGGCTTTCCGCCTCCAAAACCCCGCCCTCCTCCGCGGCCGCCTTTGCCGCGTCCGCCACGGTTGCTGTGCCCACCCCGTGCACTGCCAGGGGGCTTGCGTTGCACCCCAGACTGCCTCCGATTCTGCGCCTTCACCGTCGCTTTGGCGGCTGCTAAATACGTACAGAAAGTTAAGGAGTTAAGATTTTTTAGAACGGACCATAAAATTCCGCACAGTTTGCGTTTTCGTCCTCATCAATATACCTGCTGCTGCCGCTGTCGTGCCGGGTTTTTTCTTCCTCCCAGTCGTCGCCGCCGCAGACGCCGCGATGGACAGCTGCAACTCCTCCGTCGCTTTCTCTGCAGCTTCAGCCATCGATCTCCGTGCCTCCTCCTTCTCCGCTTCCTCTTCCACTGCCTTTCTGAACAGCTGCTCTGTAAAACAAAACAAACCTTCTCCTCCATTTCGCAAGTTTATTCGGCCAAAGAAAAAAATAAAACCACCCCATTACAATGAAATGAAACCCCATCACCACACCCCCACCCCCCCCCCCCCCTTTCTCCCCCCCCCCCCCCAAATAACCCATTTTTCCAAAGAATATTATTCTTTTTGCTAATTCTAATCAGAACATACAGAAAAATCCTCACAAAAATGCTAAAAATAACATATGTTGCTTATTTTGGTGAGGACAGTCACAAAAGTCCTCACGACAAAAAAACTCGAAATAACATATGTTGCTTATTTTGGTGAGGACAGTCAGATAAGTCCTCACGAGAAAAGTCCACTCCACTGTGCGGGCCAAATGTGGCCGATCCGAGCAGAGGGTCCGGGCTGCGATCGATGATAAAATCATCACCCAAATTCGCACGCATACGCGGTGTCACGCCTTCTGAGCACTCGATGGTGGCCTCGATGTCGTCGAAGGCGATAACGTGCTGACCTTGGGCTCCGTTCACAACCCTCATTTTCCCGGTGAAAGGCGATATGATTTCGATGAGGAACTCTTCCCCACTCACGAGCACCACCCAGTTCATCACGTGGACCTAAAAAAAGGGGATGCTATGGTCCACAGCTCACATTAAAACGTTGTTTACATTTGACGAAAAAGTATGGTAGGGAAAACAAACCTCCTTCAGAATCTTGCGCTGAAAGTCCAGCTTCTTCTTGTTCTCTTCCTTGGCTGCGAGGCTCTGCAGACGTGGCAGGCTGGCGTCGATGGGGGGTGGGTAGGTAGGAGGGAACCAGGGAATGAGGAGGACCTGGGAAATCCAGGACTCCTCCGCCGGCGCGAGGTAGTCGTCGAAGTCCACCACGTATTCCACCCCTGTCCACCTGAACGTCGCGCGCCTCTTCAGAGGTAGACCGTTGCAGATGAGCTGCTGCCTCTCCACATCTGCCCTGCTGGCGTGTCGCCACTGCAAACAAACACAATGGCATCATTTCTTGCACTGATCGCATAAATTTTGTCCCTTTTCACAGACTAAACTAGGACATGCAGAGAATACACACCTTTCTGACTTTTCCTCGGCCCCACGTGCTCAGTCGCATGCAAAATGCATACACTCTCTCGCCCTTGTGAAAACGCCTGACGGAAGTGTGATGCTTGCTGGAGGTGGGATCGATGCTGAAGGGGTCAGCCTGAACCTGGGGTGTCGCATCACCCAACAGCCCATCGTCTCTCCCAGAATTGACTTCGTCCCAAGCAGGCAATGTCGGATCGTTCAACGTCGACTGGACCACCCGCTCATCCGCGTATTTCTTGCAAGCCAGCGTAAGCTCAGCCTGAGCTTTCTCCACGCCGAATTCGCTCTAGAATGACACAAAATGATGAGGACATTCCTTGATGAGGACTTCTACTTATGACCTCAACCTTAACTGCGTAAGTGGTCAGTAACGTACCGTAGTAGTCACGCTTTCAGATCCGGAATGATGCTTCTTCCTGGTGTTCTCCTTCTCTCCGCCTGCCAGCTGGTCTGCGTTTCCTTCCTCAGCAGTTCCTTCGGGGAAAAGCTGCCGCGCAGTACTACTTCTGCTGGGGCCCGGTGGCACCTGAGACATCTGCATCTCTCCTGACGAAGACTTCTCCTGCGCCTTTTTCGGTCCACCGACTGCCTCCTTGGTGTCGTCGGGATTGTTGTCATCGGAATCCGAGGAAGCCTCGACGTTCGTCCATGTCGTCTTCAGTAGCTTCTTGATCACGGGTATGATGTACTTTCCCACCTTAATGAGTAGGACTTATGGGCATACCTTGATGCAGACTTTTCATGAGGACTTCTTTGCTACCTTTCTGATGAGGACTTTTCTCATCGAAAAACAATACTTACAATACCTATAAATATATATTGACCTGTTGAGCTAAGCCCAACTGGGTCATGTGGTTACCTCCCTCAGACTGACAGTTCCTATTACTGCAACACTTGATTGCCCTCAACAGAGTAATCGATATAATTTAGGTTGATAAAGAGGGAGCAAAAGAGAGCGCAAATTAACCAACATTGACTGTGAAGCCAAACAAATGTTGCAATGATAGTTATGGCATCATCAAACACATACATTCTTCAAGTCACTGTCCTTAGTATCCGGCGGGCAAGCCTTCTCATTCCTGCTGATGAGCTGTATCGCTTCCATGAAAGAGCTTTCCGGGATCGTGTGAAGCGTAGCCAGAATGTCAGCACATTTCCTTCCCTTGCCTTCAGCTAACGCCTGAAATGATCTCAGATTCACCAGGTGTGCATTGCAGCAATTGGAGCACAACAAAAATTTTTACACTTCATTGCAACTCCTTTAAAACTTACCGAGATACTGTCCTGTGAGCGCACAATTTTCCGCACAGTTGGAATGCACAACAACGCAAGTTGCACTTGACGCAAACCAGCCTCCACCTGAAGTCATAGAAACTATTGTAGCTGCTTCAAAGCAACCTCTCAAAACTGGTATTCAGTTTGTCTTACCTTGCGCACTCTCATCTCGTCCGACATTTCCAAGATCAAACAGAAAGAAACTTAGCTTGAGAACAGGAAAAACAATGCGACAAACCAAATCTGAAACCCACACCACAAACAAACCAGCAACCAAAATCAAGCACTGCCACCAAACAGGAAACCATTCACGCATTTAGTATACGCAATCCTGTGCATTCCAACACCCACAAAAAACAACACTCATGCACCTAATGCTTGTAAATCTGGTCACCAAAAAGCACCGTCTCGACCCCTGCCCACCCCCCTCCCCCCCCCCCCCTCCGCGTACACCCTCTTAACTGTAGGGAAAAAACACCTGGTAAAAAACCCGCCTTTACGAGATTCAAAAGTGAAAATAATACTGGCCTTTCTGATGCATACCATCAACAAAGGAGATGCTACCATTATTGATGGAAATTACATGGAAAATCTTTCGGAAAACAAGAAAATACAAGACAGAATACGTCGAAATTGAACCCAATTACTCATGTATTTTCCTGTTTTCACACCAAATTTTTCAATACGAAACTCTCACTTACAATTATTTCTCCACGGCAATGCTGTCAATTCCAGAAAAAGCTTCAGTCTTCAACAAATCTCTTCTTTTCAAACACAACGGACCACTATTCGATCATAAACGTTCATGCTTTTGCTTTTCTTTTCCCTCTTTCTGAGAAATTCAACTATTCCAATTTTTATTATGTCCTGCAAATCAAAATGGATTACTGTATAATTGCGCGAATTCAAATAAAATCCTCACCATAAATTACCAGGTAGTACGGTGACCTGACTTTACTATCACACGCATGTACTCCTATAATGGTGCGGACTTATCCACAACTGGCATTGGTGACGAATGCACAAGTTTGTGCGGACATTTCTGATGAGGAACCTGCACACCGCTCCCATATGTTTGCGTGCAAGATTTTGAGGACTTTTCACCCTAAAAATTTACTGATTTGAACTTACAAGTATCGGACTTCTTACAGAAAATAGGAGGACTTTTTGTACAAAATTTGAAGTTTTTTTTTCAGTTTCTGATGAGGCCTAAAAAGGCCGTTGTCCATATATGGACAAATTCAAGCCGCAAGGGATATTGGCTCACATTGGTTTGTTTTCTGTGTGTGTGTCTAATGACTATCGCATTTCTCTTATACATTACATTATGAATTCAGATAATCTGACAGTTTCCAAACAAAGTTCTGCTATTCCCCAAGTTTCAATAGTATTTTCATCCAAAGGGGGGAGGGGAACGGAAATATATAATAATAATAATAGGAAATACATAAATAATCATGCGAAACGTTAACGAATTGCTACTGGTACAACAGGGTGTCAACATTTTTGCCCGAAAACCGTGTTACATTCCAATGACTGATAGAGACACACAGCAAGAAAAGACCGTTTGGCTTCGTGCCAAGCTTACACTGATCTCTGCTTCATATCTATGCGAAATTGGCTGTTCGGTTTCGAACCAGGCCTCACCTTATACGGAAACTGAAGCATCTCTATTAGCATACCGGACTCACCCGCCATACAAATTCCACCAAATTTTCGATACTCTGTACCAGAAGCGAAACGAGGACGTTTCGACCAAAGGGGGGAGGTGTAGCGAAGTTGGCTAAGGGTTAAATTGAAATGGAAATTCTCAAGATAAAATGTGTAAGATTGGTTGTGAAAACATAGCGAGTGAATAAGCCTTATTTTATCGGCATGTGTGAAAGGTTGTGTTCCCAGGGAGCGATTCGGAAGGAGCTGGAGAGCATAGGAAGTATTGGGGTCACCAGTAAATTACCGGTACTTTTACTGGCTTACTGGCAAAAATTTTGCTGCCGGTAATTACTTTTTACCTTACTTTTACTGGCAGCCATGCTTGACACTTTACTTTTACTTTACTGGCTACAGGAAATTTTTTACTGGTACTAGCAAATTTTGTGACAAGTAAAAAGGTAAAAAAATTCGACTAATACAGGCTAAATTGCTGCTGAAAAATTTTTTTATAGCGAATTTTTTTTAACTGAATGGATGATAGAGCGAAAATGGACGCCCATATTCCAGATAGGTACTTGCATGAAAAATCAAAAAGTGCTTCCGAAGAACGCACTTTCTCTCTTTCTAGCCTGTCTTGGCCTTTGAAACACCACTGTTTTTTGAAGAGACTATGAATAAAGGGGGTGAAAAAAATTTGTTTTTTTACTTTTTACTTTACTGGTTACTGGCAGGGTTTTACCTTTTACTGGCAATCCAGCAGCACCAGTACCAGTATTTACTTTTTACTTACTGGATTTCGGCCTTCTAAAAAGTAATTACTTTTTACTACTGAAATTTTCCAAAGTGCCGATGACCCCCAATTGGAAGTATGACAGAGTTAGGAAACCAGGAGTGACTTGCGATAACAAGATCGGGTGAATTACAAAAACAAGCAGAAATAAAATAGCCAAAACAAGACCGAGTATAAAAAGAGGCGACGGGAGAGTCACAGGGTCCGTTGCGTTGCTGTGGATTTTCAAAGCAATTGCGTATGCCAGTCGGTCGGTTTTATTTAGCTCTTTCGTGCAGAGACGTGAGTACTCGAAGCTTTTCATATTTGTATGTACGGTTTCTGGGCCAGCACCAAGTAACGTGTGGTAAGTAAAGGAGAACGCTACATTATGCTGTACCTACTTGGTGGCAGTAACTCTTCCTTTTCTTATTCTGGAGTCCAAGACACATTGGGTCATCTTGACACTGATGTCCATCCAGATGGTGGTCAAGCCAGTGATCACGTTTCACTTCTGGATGTCTACTTTTGTTGCTCACAGCTGACTACAAACAAAAACAGGAAACCAGCTCATAGTGCATGAAAACAATCGGCTCAATAGCTGATTGGTTTGACTACTAAGTATGGTCACCCTGGTCCGCAACCTTAAGTGTGGGTTACGGTACTTCGTGCCAGAATTCTGGTCCGCACGTGCCGGACGACGCGCTGTTTTGCGGACCAGAATTTGGCGAGTACCGTAATCCCACACGATGGTGTTAGTGGACCAGGGTGACCATGCGGACCAGAATTTGGACGCGCTGTTTGCGGACCAGAATTTTGATGTCCGACGCAGTGTGTATGCTGTATAGGTGCGGGCCAGAATCTGACTTGGGTGGAAGAGAGCTGGAACCAACCAACCAACCTACTTCGACTAAGCTGTGGATGAACACTGACAGATCAAGTATGGTCACCCTGGTCCGCAACCTTAAGTGTGGGTTACGGTACTTCGTGCCAGAATTCTGGTCCGCACGTGCCGGACGACGCGCTGTTTTGCGGACCAGAATTTGGCGAGTACCGTAATCCCACACGATGGTGTTAGCGGACCAGGGTGACCATGCGGACCAGAATTTGGACGCGCTGTTTGCGGACCAGAATTTTGATGTCCGACGCAGTGTGTATGCTGTATAGGTGCGGGCCAGAATCTGACTTGGGTGGAAGAGAGCTGGAACCAACCAACCAACCAACCTACTTTGACTAAGCTGTGGATGAACACTGACAGATCTGTTTGCGTTTAGTCGTTTATATCTTTGTGTCGTCGACGGTCTTCTGTGCTTGGGTCGGATTCTGGCTTGCAATCACTGTTGCATTTTTTGGGATTGCTATGTGGTCTGTCCGCTGCTTTTCTGTCTAATTTTTTGCGGACCAGAATTTGTCGATTTTCTGGCCCGCCACTTTGTTCGCCGTCGTCTTTGCTTGATTTCTGGTCCGCCACTTTGTTTGTCATCGTCTTTGCTTAGTTTTCTGGTCCGCCACTTTTGTCTGCTGACGATTTTCTGGCCCGCCACTTTTGTCCGTCTCTGTTCTCAAGCGTGTCATTGAATTTTTCGCGCCAAATTTTGACGATTTTCTGGTCCGCACTGATTCTGTTCTCATCTTCAATCTGTGGGCCAGTGTGAGGCTCGAACTTGGATCCTTTGGATTCAAGAGTGCGCGCCTTAGACCATTAGGCCATAGCAGCATCAGCAGTAAAAAAGCCAAAAGTGGTATATAAAGCAAACGTTTTTTCCCTGTTCATTTTATGTATGTGCACAATATTTTTGTGCACTGCATACACACCATGCACAGATAGATACTGTTTGCTGGTTAGGTGCGCGCGCCCCCAACCCAATATGCATTGCATACAAAATACAAATGCTACATTGTGTACTTCCTGTGTTTCTTTCTTGTACAGGTAATTCTTGTTAACCAAGGCTAACTTGGAGTGTACCACCAAACTGAATGTATTATGCAATGCATGCATGCATACTGACCAAGATAGGGTACATACATAGTGCGTTTTCTGCGTCTTTGTGCTGTTAACTTTTGTTAACCAATACCTGTTAACCTGTTATTTTATGCTACTTTTCTAGATGCAGACAAAGGTTATTATCACACAAGTTGGGCTTCAGACAATACAAGACAAATATGAAGTATGTATGTACAGGTTATTAATTTTGTGTGCAGTCATTCAGCAATGATAATGTCTTCATTTTGTTCCTCATCTTCTTCTTCTTCTTCTTCTTCTTCATCAGAGTTAACAGCAACCAATGGTTCCAGTTCTCCCAAATTCTGTTGTACTTTTCTTCTGATTAAAAATTTGTATTTATCCCAAGCTGTATCAATTATTCCTTGCTTTATCTCTTCGCTTTCGTCATCATCCAGTTCTCCTTCAAGTTTGGACACCTTGGCCTGTATTTGTTGCACCAGTGGCCCTTTGCAGCTTCGCAGCAGTAAAGGAGAGTATCTATGCATCTGGCAACCCTTTTGCAGCTCTGGCAACCCTTTTGCAGATTTGGCAACTTTTTGCGCATCTGCCAATCATTTTGAGCATCTGGCAAAAATTTGCACTTATGGCAACCCTATCGCAGAGTTGGCAACCCTTTTGCAGATCTGGTAACCCTTTTTTGTGCATAGATCTGGCACCTGTTTTGTGCATCTGGCAACCATTTTGCACATCATCAGGCAAAAATTGCGCATGTAGCAATCCTTTTGCAGGCCTGGCGCCCCTTTTGCGCATCTAGCAACCTGGCAACCCTTTTGCAGATCTGGCAACCATTTGCACATTTCGCGCTTTAGCCTCGTGCACTTTTGGGCGTGACCGTTTGCAAACACTCGCGGAAAAACCTGCGTCGTTTGGTTTCTGCGAGTTTTTAATACTGCAATATCGATTATCGATCGATTATTGGTTATCGGCTGATCAGATCAAAAATCGAAGGCCTTCCTGGCGACCTCAGGGTCATACGCTATCGAAAGAGCCATTGCCGAACAATGTAGCTGCAAAACTGATGAGTCTACAGTGAATCTGCGCACTTTTAGTACTGAAATATCGATTATCGATCGATTATTGGTGATCGGCTGATCGCAGGGTCATACGCTATCGAAAGAGCCATTGCCGAACAATGTAGCTGCAAAACTGATGAGTCTATAGTGAATCTGCGCACTTTTAGTACTGAAATATCGATTATCGATCGATTATTGGTGATCGGCTGATTAGATCAGAAATCGAAGGCCTTCCTGGCTACCTCAGGGTCATACGCTATCGAAAGAGCCATCGCCGAACATTGTAGCTGCAAAACTGATGAGTCTATAGTGAATCTGCGCGCTTTTAGTACTGAAATATCGATTATCGATCGATTATTGGCGATCGGCTGATCAGATCAAAAATCGAAGGCCTTCCTGGCGCCCTTGGGCTTATAAGCTTTCGAATGAGCCATTGGTGAACGCTGTGGCTGCAAAACTGAGTGAGTTTATCGCATCACAGACAGACACACACACACACAGACACACACACAGCGCTCCTATTTGTTAGTAGATAAGGTTATCTTCATATGATGCTGTCATTATTTTCTCCATCCAGTAATATCTTTCTGCCATTGTTTTGAGCAAGCAGTCGAACAGTGTGCTGCCAAGGAACTTTTCAGCAGCATGCACTATGGATATATACCCAGTTTTCCCATCTGCTACTCTTTTATTGTGGATGTGTTCAACTGCATGTCTGATGAACAAGCTCCAGAAATCATCCCCTTCCTCTTCTTCTTCTTCTTCACTATTGTCACTTTCAACTTGTTGTTGTTTTTCTGTGCCTTTACTGACACTTGACCTGTTCATTGATGAAGCCATACTGGGTGCTGTTTGGGACTGTGAAACCACTGATGCAGGAACTGCTATTTCACTGCTTACATTGGAGATGGAATCAGCTGGTGTCACATCCCTATTTTCATTGTAGACCTCAGGATGCATGTTTGAAACATGCCTGCTGTAAGAATATTTTGATGCAAATGCTCTTCCACATTTGTTGCATGGCACTTTCAGAAAGTTCATTGCCTCTTTTGTGGTGGAAAAGCAGTTACCTAAATTAGGGCTCAATAAGCAGGGGTGGATCCTGTGGTTAACATTACTGAAAATCGTTATTGTTCACCTTAGGGATAACAATATAGTTCACATGAACAGAAAGGGCTAACAGGGACGATAAAAAATCATACTGGTTAACAAGCAGGGCATACATAACATACCTATGGTTTGCTACTGCTAACTCTATTCATTGTACATCTGTGATTTGTGGGGGCGCGCGCACCTACCCAGCAAACAGTATCTATCTGTGCATGGTGTGTATGCAGTGCACAAAAATATTGTGCACATACATAAAATGAACAGGGAAAAAACGTTTGCTTTATATACCACTTTTGGCTTTTTTACTGCTGATGCTGCTATGGCCTAATGGTCTAAGGCGCGCACTCTTGAATCCAAAGGATCCAAGTTCGAGCCTCACACTGGCCCACAGATTGAAGATGAGAACAGAATCAGTGCGGACCAGAAAATCGTCAAAATTTGGCGCGAAAAATTCAATGACACGCTTGAGAACAGAGACGGACAAAAGTGGCGGGCCAGAAAATCGTCAGCAGACAAAAGTGGCGGACCAGAAATCAAGCAAAGACGATGACAAACAAAGTGGCGGACCAGAAATCAAGCAAAGACGACGGCGAACAAAGTGGCGGGCCAGAAAATCGACAAATTCTGGTCCGCAAAAAATTAGACAGAAAAGCAGCGGACAGACCACATAGCAATCCCAAAAAATGCAACAGTGATTGCAAGCCAGAATCCGACCCAAGCACAGAAGACCGTCGACGACACAAAGATATAAACGACTAAACGCAAACAGATCTGTCAGTGTTCATCCACAGCTTAGTCAAAGTAGGTTGGTTGGTTGGTTGGTTCCAGCTCTCTTCCACCCAAGTCAGATTCTGGCCCGCACCTATACAGCATACACACTGCGTCGGACATCAAAATTCTGGTCCGCAAACAGCGCGTCCAAATTCTGGTCCGCATGGTCACCCTGGTCCGCTAACACCATCGTGTGGGATTACGGTACTCGCCAAATTCTGGTCCGCAAAACAGCGCGTCGTCCGGCACGTGCGGACCAGAATTCTGGCACGAAGTACCGTAACCCACACTTAAGGTTGCGGACCAGGGTGACCATACTTGATCTGTCAGTGTTCATCCACAGCTTAGTCGAAGTAGGTTGGTTGGTTGGTTCCAGCTCTCTTCCACCCAAGTCAGATTCTGGCCCGCACCTATACAGCATACACACTGCGTCGGACATCAAAATTCTGGTCCGCAAACAGCGCGTCCAAATTCTGGTCCGCATGGTCACCCTGGTCCACTAACACCATCGTGTGGGATTACGGTACTCGCCAAATTCTGGTCCGCAAAACAGCGCGTCGTCCGGCACGTGCGGACCAGAATTCTGGCACGAAGTACCGTAACCCACACTTAAGGTTGCGGACCAGGGTGACCATACTTAGTAGTGGTTTGCATTGGAGGACAAACCTTCATTATCTTCAGGACTTTTGTCACCACATTCTCTTTGGGTGGATACCGCACATACCACTTGGTTCCAATCACAAACAGCACAACACTTAGCACCATTAGAACTGATGGAATCCCAAAAGCGATAGGGAAGCAGCTTTCCTTGCCCATGCATGACATCACTGGAAGGAACAAGATGTAGGTTAGTAAAGCAGCATACTTATAACAATTCACTATCATTGAAATCGATGATTACGCTGGGTCTACCACCAGATGGGTAGGTAATGGTAAAGGTGTACCATGCCAAAAATGTACTGCATACGTACACACCTCGCAGCAGCGGCGTGACGAAAACAGAAATTGCTGCTCCAGCGTTAATGGTGAAGTAGAAGATGGAGAAAAATGACTCCAGCGCTCGTTCCTACATAAAGTGAATCGTTCCAATACCGTACACATAAAAAAGCAGTTTACCCAAATGCAGTGGCTTCCCAGTGAATACCTGGCCCTTTTGGAATTGATCTCCACCAAATGCAGAGACACACGGCTTGATGCCACCAGTGCCAATAGCAATAATGATCAAGCCAAAGAAATCCAGCCATCTTTGGTACACCGTATGCGCAGTACATATGTCATGTACAGTACAAACCGTGACAAGTCGTACTAGACTCAAACGCAACCTCATGCATACATGAAGAAACTCAGCTTACGGATGTAACGCATGTCCTCTGTCAAACACGGCTGCAAGGGCCAACAAAATGTTTCCACAAGAGTACAACAGAGACAGCCATAGGATAGTCCTTTAAAGATTGAAGGCAAAAGCACGTGGTATGCGTATGGTGCCATTTTTTTTAGTCACTCGATCTCTTTCAAATTTTTACTGATATTTGCCGATGTATGCATCTGCCAAGATGGAGCCAAGCAATGGGGTGAGGTAGCAGAGTACAATGAAACCATGGAACATAGACATTGTATCCGCCTGACTGAAGCCCAACACGCTGATAATGTACAGGGTAAGGACGGCTGAAAATGCACGACTATTGTCATGCTTGCATCGTTTCGCCTTATTGGGTAATTATTTCAGTAGTCTACATAAATACACTAGTCTTACATAATACATAAATACAGTTTGTTTTAAATTTTGTACGCATGATGGTGCCTGCTGCTGTTATTTCTTTTTATACCTCGCATGCCGTAATAACTAAACCGTTCGCAAAACTCATTGCCCAAGATCAGAAATACTACCTTGGGGAAGCTCTTCCATATACCCCAACAGCCCTAAAGATAAGAAATAAAATAATATTTATTTCCATAAAAGCTCGTGATTTGTTGCGCTTGTTATTGGCAAGCAGGTCTGACTGCAATTTATTTTATCCTTTAAAATTTGCTGGTAATAAATTGAGGTTCCAATTATGTTTTCGAGGATCAAAAACATGATATATTTTTTTACCGTAGACATAAAGGCAGATGATGTTCGAACGAAGGGCATCATTGCATTCGTACTTGAAATTTAGTGTCGCCTCGAGGAAAATTTTTTCTAATATAGGTGTGATGCTCGATTTGATTTTGTTTTGTTCTTTATATTAAAATTGATTATTCTACTTCTTCACAATCTGCCTGCTCATGTGCACGTTCAGTGCCATGGCAAATGGTCTGCTGTGGCTGTGTACGAATTCGAGAGGGTTACAGTGCCATACCATGTAATGTACCACACACTGACCGACTAGTGCATACATACGTAACATACATAGTATGTACTGTACCTACATACATAAGTCGCTTTGTTCTCCCAAGACGTTAGCACCGACAAAAAGGCGCACCAAAGCACGTGTGTTGTCTGCCTGCACCGACGAAAACAAAAGCAATAGCGTCTTATGAGCGTGCCGTCATATTGCAGCTCCTTTTCACACCTCATAAATTGATTCATAAGCAGCTGCTGTTTGGCTTCTTGAGGAGAAAGGAAAAGACGGTGGTGGTTCGCCAATTTTTCCCACTCTCCCCACACTACTCCTTGTTTTCACTGCGCCGCTTCTCTCGTTTAGAAGAATAAAAGGCGTTCAATTTCCCTCACCGCTATCCTATCCCAGACTCCATCTGTACAGTACTCTAAATTTTCATCTCCAGATATCACCTCAGATCCATCTGAGGCTATTGAGCGTAAGAAATTGACTTGACGGTAGGCCGATCGCTAAGTGAATTTTCGCCGTCAAAAGTGATTCAAACGTCAAAAAGTTTCCCAAGTGTGCTCGAGAGCCCAAGGCTGCGCCCATAAAAGACTCCCCATTCTTTTGGCACTTCCTGCATCGTCCATATTCGCAGACTCCCGACGAGTCGAGATATCTTTGTCTTTAGCTCATAAGGAAGCCACTTGGAGGTGTAGACGGTGAGTTGCATGAGGTTTTCGAACTCAAATTCTCCCCGGCAAATAGTTTGACATTATGTAAGCTAAACTGGAGCGTACTACGCTTAGGCCTACGTAGTTTATTGCGATATCAAGCGAAGCGTTTGAGCTTTCATGCTAATGCGCCGTGCTATGTACATGCTCAAGCGGCCCAGTTTACTGCACTGTAGCTTTCTCATTTTGAGTCGTTGAAAAGAAAATGTCTAATTTCGGGATGTCTATTCGGTTCCGGTTCGATAATGCAGCACCCCTTGTTTTTGTTTTTTGTCCTTAAAATACATGCGTACGTACTCGTACGCAACGCGGCACACAAGCAGGCGGTTATGCGGTAGCTCTTCGATAACAGCTTTCCTGGCTCGAAGTTGATAAATTTCTTCCGCTCTGCTTCCTTTGGCTGATGGCGTATAGGAATAATTTCGCATCCGATTCCCTATGGTTCGCTTGCCGTATCCACAGCTACTGTACATACGTATATACAGCCTTCAATATGCGCGGACTATAGAGCATGGAAATTGGAACCTTTCGGCTATTAGTATTATTGTTCTGTTCGCCTAATCCTGGGTAGTAGACTTCCTAAAAGTTTTTAGTACTTTATTACATACTGTAGGTAGGTAGTTAGTTGGTATCAATCAACTAATTTGAGATGCGTCTGTATTTATGTAGAAAGTTTACCTGTGTGTGACGTTGACCACGGCTTGTTCACTTTTTGCCCATATGCATTGGCTCTCCGTTAGATCACACAAAATTGCTGCTCAATCTTTAGAGAGCAAGTATTTTCCGTTAATCTGTGCCACATTGTTTTTGGGCAAAAAGTCGGCGCGTTGTTGACCGGTTGGGCGCCCTCAAATTGGCCCTCCCATCGTGCAAAGACAAAAGAGCGGTACCGCAACCAAGCAAGCAGAGGAAAACGACGCTCTTTTTACCGTGAAAACGGCGGCACTCCTAAATTGCTCAGCGCTTGTCCCAGATTTTCGAATCAGATTACTGTGCCAGTGTCGCACGGGGCTTCCTAAATGGAATTCACTTTGCCCCCTCCTTTTCGCTTCTTTGTTCTGTTACCCCGCGGTCCATTGAACCCAAAACGGGCGAATTTTTCGCTCAAGTTTGACAAAACTTCAGCCTAAGAGTTGCTTTTTCGCCATTACTTTTCCTCTTCCGCTTTTTTTCAGGCCAACCATCGCCGTATCAGCGCGGCGAAATCTGACGTCATCCGTCTCAATGTTACTTTCCAGGGTTCTTCTGGTGCTTGCTTCCTTCATTGCCTCCTGTAAAGTACAGTACATAATAAAGCGTGTTTGGTTTCGAAAACGGAATCAGGGTCGTTCGTGACCATTTTGGTGAAAATATTTTCAGCTTTTGGATTGGGTTGTATTCCGAAGCTATGCGATGGAAACAATGACAATTCGATCCGGCCTTGCGAAGATAACGTGTGCGGGCACTACAAAGGAGTTCGGTACCGATTCTAATAATTCCTTTGCTATCTGTAATTTACAGTGGGCTAATTAATTACACTATTGTCAGCTGCATGCATACTTACATTCAGACCATGTGTAACTATTGGTCAATTTTCTGTTGGAGGTTCGAGAATCGCGTAGTGGAAGGAGTGGACGTTTTATGCGGCGCCAACTCCCTTGTTTATGCGCCGTTCGACGGTGACCTATCATTTTGGCGTCCGTACAGTCGTCGTTTTGTCAATCAAGTGGAAGATCGAGAACAAATCGACCCGAGAAATTGTGCCGATACAGGAATAAAAATTCAGGGAGTTGACCAGTGGCAAGGTAAAATACTGACGTTAAATACCTCGGCGCATCCATGACTCGACTTGCGCAACAGCATATGGAAAGCCATGGCCACCCGCAGCATATTTTCAATGGGAACGTGTATTCCAATTCAGCGTGAACATTCTGCGAGTTCCAATGTGAACGAGCGTGCTTTTCCTCAGGACGTAATTTTTCTTCCGTGATTCAGGCTACGTCGCCTTCATCGCCTATGTGCGTCCGAACAAATTCGGAGGTCGTGTGAAGCAGGGCGACTTTATCGGTCGCTCCGTCAGCGTTCGTTGTGATCCGGGTCGAAATGAGAAATTCACGGATCACGTGACTTCCCAGCTGAAGAGAGCCGGAAGATGGGTGGATCCGACCTACCACCTAAAAGACTGTAAGGTGAACACACTACCGTAGCAAAGCGGCGAGCATAAGTGGGGGTGTCGTCGTAAATGCAACACCGCTTTCTTGCAGGTATGTGCACGGGGCAAATTTGCGAATCGAATTCCAGGAATGAGTTGGTGGCTTCACCGTTTAGTGGAGATTCGTAAGCAAAGTTTCCAAAAACATCTCCACCTAGTACTGTACGTAACGCATAACTTACCTGGTGATGAGTAGGTACATAATTGACTTTTCATCCAGATTTTGCCCATGGCGTCTGTAATGTTTCTTTCTTTCCACTGCTCACCTGCCTGCTTGTGTTTTAGCTTACACATTACCGACATTGTTCATACGTACTTTTTACTGTAGAGCGTATAACGGCGTTCGCGGCTGGAAGCTTCGTTGCACGAACACGCGGGATATCCAGGGACCGAGATGAGCATGGACATACTGGACGCGCCGGAGCGAACGCCGTTCATCTATTCGCCGATCGACGGCAAGAAGATTGGACGCATGCGCACCAAAGCCAAGCAGAACGGGGAAGGTGTCAGCTACGAAGGCTGCGACAACGACGCAATTTTTATCATCGGCAGGGGAAAATGGCAAGGTAGGCTAACCCACACATATCATTTTGGTGTACGAGGAGTACGAGTTTTATTACTAAAATAAAAGTAATTAAAATAAGATAATTAATTATAGCCTAAAAAATAAAAATAAAAAAAATAACAATAAAAATAAGAAAAATTAAAATCACGTAATAAACCTGTGCACAGTACACACCAGGAGCACCCATAATAAATAGCATTTTCGTTTACTATTTATTTTTTTGCTAGGTACACTACGTTGTAGAGTGCTTCTTTGGAAATGTACCTTGGACACCTTTTTTATGGTCCAGCAGCCGTTTTCCAAACATATTTAGACTTCCGCATTACGTTGCTGACCAGTTCAAAATTTAACCCCTCTTGTATGCTGAGATATGGCTGTTGGTAGGCCCAATTTGCCCCTCACGTGCCCGCCACTTTTTTCAAAAGTTCTTAACATCATTCTACTCCATTTTTTTCGCTGATTTCGGTTTGGGGCATGCCCCTTCGATATTTTGATAAATACACCACCAAAATTGACGAAAATGATCAAATTAGCCAAAATTACCCCTTTTTGGGCTATATCATGGTGTATTCATCAAAATATCGGAGGGGCATGCCCCAAATCGAAATCTGTGAAGAAAATGGAGTAGAATGATGGTAAGAACTTTTGAAAAAAGTGGCGGGCACGTGAGGGGCAATTTGGGCCTACCAGCAGCTATATCTCAGCATACAGGAGGGGTTAAATTTTAAACTGGTCAGCAACGTAATGCGGAAGTCTCAATATGTTTGGAAAACGGCTGCTGGACCATAAAAAAGGTGTCCAAGGTACATTTCCAAAGAAGCACTCTACAACGTAGTGTACCTAGCAAAAAAATAAATAGTATAAATAGACTTTACGGTGAAGCTGTACAACACTCGTTTCTTGGGGCCACCGGACGTTGAAGCTCCACTGGTGGGCGAGATGAGCATCAATCAGGGACAGGCCATCGGTCGACGCTTGGACTGCGGCGCCGGACACGACAGCATCTTCCTAGAATTTCGCAAATTCGGCCGACTGGTCAATATGACGGATGCAATTCTGGCCAATAACTGCAACTTCGACAAAGAAAAGGGCAAGATTGTGCACGGCGACGAATAAAGAAAGATCTTCGCAACGTTTCGTGAGGCGAAATGCGCAATAATGTGACGATCTGATACCTATACAGCGACTATAGGTACATTACTGTGTGACTGCCAAAAAGCAAAATATTGAAAGTAATCTCATCAGCTTGTTTCCATTTTTGCGGTGCTACATACATATGTACGTACAAAACATGCAAGTTTATGATAAAATATTGCAGTTTCGATGTGTAGACTGTTGGAATGTTGTACACTGTACGTACTTGGCTATCGCTTTCAACAATTTATGTGGTCTTGGCATTAGCTGAGCATCAATACATGGAACACGTTCAAAATTGAGGGCAGCAGCGCTCACTAATTGCATTGCACAGTATTGCAGAAAGGACGACGCACATACGTGTACGTGTACACATGGAAGTAGGTAGTTGACACACAATGCAACGTGAAAAAATAGCAAAATATTTCGTCCGTACTCCGTAGATAGATAACATATCAAAAGTTGAACGATAACGCAAACAGATGGTACTGATAGCCTAGATCAAAATGCGCAGCACGAAACAGAATATATACGTATGTAGCAGTAGTAAGTAGGCCTACACTGGCTAACATGAACCTCAACGAGCATATTCCCTGAGTGACCCGTAAAATATTTTTAGCACACAATGCACAGTACGCACATAGAAGGACATGAACACATACAAACAAAAGCAGGCTCAAATTCAAACAGATGCGCATCACACCAGACAGCGAACGTACAGAGAATGCATAAGCTTGTACAATTACGCACCACAGTAACACAATCAGCGATAGAACTAGTCGCGATCCACAAAGTAGAGAACTGCACCAAGAACAACGTCATGTTTAGCTGTACGGCGGATGCATAAAAGTACGTACCCAATCACTGCAAATCACGCGACAACAACTCAAACGCTCAATAACAAAATCAACCTGGAGACTCAAGAGATAATCAAAAATCAAAAAGATCGTTCAAACCAGAGAATTTCTACTTCTCCTCTGTTTTTGTAGTCGGTCCACCGAGAGATACAATACGGAGATTTCTCAGGCATATCCACGCACTCTACGCGTAGTCGTCTTCCACTAACTTGCAGAAAATCTCCATCTTCTCCCTACGAACCGAACGTACAGTACCTGAACACCAAACCAGCCTTGCCACATTCTCATCATCATCCCTGCGTATCGATGGCGTGCACTTGCGCCGTTATCGTCATCGTATGAGCCGGCGCCTCCTCCACTTCAATGCCTTCTTCTACATCTTCATCTGCTCCTTTTCCTTCCGCCACACTCTCTTTACTCTTCTCTTCCTCCTCAGTCTGCAAGGGCGACTGGTCCCTGGAGAAGCAGTTAAAGGCGTCCGCCGGCGCGCTCTTATTCAGAGTGCTCATCTCTGTTCCTTCTTCTTCCCCATCAATCCGCGTTTCCGCTGCGGAAGACGAGAGAAAATTCAGTCTCTTCCTCTTTCCCCCGCCGGCGTCTTTCACCAGGAGTCGAGTCAGGGAATTGACGCCGTCTCCGTACGCCGTCGTCGTCTGCTGATTGGGCGAGAGCAGGGAAGCGGAGACGGGGCGCCGTTGCTTATTGGCCAGGGCGGCGAAGACGCCGCTGAGTTTGGTGCGCGGCGGCTGCTGCGAGGAGCAGGGTTGGCCGCCGTCGTGAGTCGTGGGTCGGATCAGCTCCCCCACCGCCGTCGCCTGCTCCGAATCGTCGCAGTTACCTACACACACACATAACAGTACAAGCGTCCGCAATGTATCATGTGGGGAAATGGCAAATTTTCCTTCTCGACTATGTACTACGTATGTGCATACCTATACTTCCCCATGTACAGTAGATAAATGGCAATACTAGGCAGGCACCGATTTTTCAGCAATTCGAGACTGCATCTAACACAGACAGCAGCAAGGACCTTGTTCTCATTTCCGAGCACAACCAGCTTCTGTCATCCAGAGTACGCTTCGACATTACGCTTTGTACGAGAATGAAACAGGATCGAATGGGAATCGAACCCAACCCGTCAGCCTCGAAACTCGCCTATTTGTACGGTGCACTACAGGCCTCGAACGCACGTACGTAGGCAGTCGGTACAGTATGTGCGCATGTGTTTACCTGTCATGGTGGAGTATCCGTGGTCGCTGCTCTCCGTGCGGGGTCCGGGTCGATGGGGGGCGGGGGGTCGGGCGGGCGGCGGCATCTCGCGCTCGAAGGACGCCAGGAGCAGATGCGACACGTTGCCGTTGGCCGTCGCCTCTCCCCGCCTCCCCCTCCCCCACTCCCGCCCGGCTTCCCGCTGCCGTCGTGATCGAACTCGTACTCCGCCGCCTCCTCCGCTTCTACACACACACACAACGTATACACTGTATGTAGGAAATATGGAGGGATAAATCCAGAGTAGGGGAGTGCTCTCGGATACCTATCACAAACTCTCCCGCCGGTAAGGCGAAAGGCGAAAATCGATGACCCGCGCAACCGCGGAACCTGTTCTCCTAATATTCGTTCTGTTCACTTATCTCCCTCAATCTAGGACACTCTTGCTCATTTTTAGGAGTGATCCAGTTCGCCTATTGACGTTGGCATAATACTGGTTTGCCATATGCCATAATAAGTTATACGTATGCCATTTTCAGCTATAATCGCTTACCCTCCTCGTCGTCATAGGAGCCGGCGAGTCTGAGACGGGCGGATCCGCTTCTCTCCTCCACCATCCGGGTGACTTGGTGCCGGTAGCAGTAGACGCCGACCACCAGCAGCACAAACACCGCCATGATCCCGCCAGCCACCGGACCCACCGGAGTCGACACGGCACCCAACAGCAGATCTTCCGCGTACTCTGAAAGAAACCAAGCGACTTATACGTAGGGTACTGTGGGGTAAACCCGGACACGTAGTAAATCCGGACACCTGAGTTTTTCTGACTTGCCGCTTTAGCAAATGACGAACATAGTAGCTGATCTGAAAGAGGAGAGTTCCAGGAATCGATTAGTAAAATCAAAAATATAGAATTCCTCAATACAGGGACTTTATATTTTTTGTCTCAATCGGTCGTATGGTTGCTGAGATATACTAGTGTCCGGGTTTACCACAGTGTCCGGGTTTACCCCACAGTACCCTATAAATTGCCAGTTCAACTCCCAGCATCCCTCCGCTGCCATCACCACACGTTTCACTTACGCATCTGTCCATCCGGCGAGCGTCCCCTGACTCCGCCGAAGCAGCTGCGGATGGAGGCACAGTAGGGCGCGGCCAGCTTCGTCCTGCCGTCCTCCTCCCTCACGCACCACTGACAGCCCACCAGGCCCAGACACGCAATCTCCGCTTTGTAGCCCGCGCAGGGCGTGTCTAGGCACTGCGGCAGACTCGCTCTGGCTGCTGCTCCATCTGCACCGCCCTGTTTGCCCCCGCCACCCCCGGATGGAGGGCGATTGGTGCTGAGAAGCAGGCGGCTGAGGGTGTGCGGGGAAAGGCGGGGCAGGCGGAAGGGAGGCTGGGCTGGGGAGGAGCAGACGGACACCGCAGGGTAACTGCTGCTGTCTGCAGAAGGAGGAGAGGAGGCAGAGGAGCAGGAAGAGGAGGAGGAGGAGGAAGTGTGCAGCGGACACTCGCACGGGCACTCGCATTCCGTCGCGTCAGAGCTGAAGCATAGGTAATATAGAAGAGTGAAGAAAACGCTACATACCGTGCTGTACTGCACATACTACATAAACACTCCGCTTGGTGTATGCACACTTACAGTCTGACCAGTAGGAGTTGGCAGTGGGACTCAAGGTTTCGTTTTGCGATCTCCATAACACCACAAGAACTCATATTCTTTCTCAAGGTGTTCATGGCTATTTTGTTTGCTGTGCCACGGACTCCTTTACAGCTTGAGTATGTAAATGTCAGGAGTACATGGCATTTTCCTCCTTCTTCTGTGCGGTGCGCTGTGCGCAGCTGAAGGAGAAAGTAGCGGGACGGCCCTGAGTCCCACTGCCAACTCTTACTGGCCAGACTATACATATAGATGTCTGACAGTGTACGGAGGAGTATTACGATAGATTGCCCTATTTCTTGCATCCACTCATTTACTCTGACTACAGACTGTATGAACTTGTTTCATCGCCATTATAACTATCGATATGTACTGTACCTACGTACACATACCGACCTAATACGGTAGCTACTATATAGCATGGTAGTATTGGTTACCGCTTGCAATTGAGACAGCGTCGATCGATGACGCTGCAGGGACAGAAGGCGGTGGTGTGCTGTTGGTTGCAGGTGTGGTTGAGGAGGACGAGGAAGGTGTTGCTTCTGGGCACGCGGGTGAGCTGGTAGCGGACGCAGCCCCCAGCCTCCTGCTGCTTCTCCACCAGCACCTGCAGGAAAACAAAAGTGCCGCAAGTCTGTGCGTGCGATCAATAAAAGAGCGTGCCCAGTGAGTAGGTACAAGAATGGAAGTTTGAGAAATTGAGCCTTGCAGTCAGGCGGGGTCGTGCGCTAAGAGGGGCGTAATCCCGTTCTGCGCTGCGTGTTTGACTCACGCACTGGCTGCCCAATATTTCAAACTGCTTCTCTTGTCCTCAGACCTCTTCTAAGAGAAGCATTTTGAAAAATTGGAAGTACTAGCAAGTACACCCGCGCTAAGGACTATTCCATCATGTCCTGCGTTTCCATATTGCAAATCTGTGTGTGCGGTCAACTAAAGAGCGTGTGTAGGAGCCCAGTGAGTAGGTACAAGAGTGGAAGTTTGAAAAATTGAGCCGCGCAGCCAGACGGGGTCGTGCGCTAAAAGGGGCGTAATCCCGTAACTGCGCTGCGTGTACGACTCACGCACTGGCCGCCCAATTTTTCAAACTGCTTCTCTTGTCCTCGCATCTCTTAATAGACTAAAGCCGCGCTAAAGGACTATTCCATCCTGTCCTGCGCTACCTGCAGGAAGCTCATGTTGAAGGCGTAGTGCCGCTGACGCGTCCTGTCCGACAGTCGACCGCACACCCGCTTCTCCACCAAACCCGTAGCCTGCAGCACATCACAGCACTAGGCATAGGCAGCACGAACATACTTACACCTCGATAGACTCAAAAGGGTTACTCACATTGGAGGAAAATGAACCCGGGGTAAGCCTGTCTTTGCATACGCCGAGCCATGGACACGCCAAGCCTACGCTCAGCGCAAGGCTCTCATCGTCATGTGAATGAGCTCTCGCGCATGCACAATATATAGCATTGTGGGTCGGTGAAAGGTAGGCGGAGTATGTATGTAGGTACTGTTTTTAAATAATGCATGTACGTACTGTACGCAGCAGCACAGCAAAACTCTCGATACCATTTTAAGCGACACCATTCTCTGCCATCTACCTGACGTGTGTACATACTTACTACGCGTATCTAACTAAGCAGAGCAGACCTGTGATAGGAGACTTCCAGCCAGGAGTGGCTCCACATGCGTCACGTGTTGCGACTCTGCGCTGTGAGAGCCAGACAGGGAGCCTGCGTCTCCGCTGGCCGCCACCACATAGCCGCCCTCCTCCAGCAGCAGACAGCGCATGTGCGGATCCTCAACGCAGGCAGGGATGGATTCCAGCAGCAGCTTGTACACGAAACTCACCGGAACGTCCATGCCTGTGAACAAGGAACATCAATTAAAAATGGTGCAGCTCGAGCAGCTCATTATCGCAATAATGGACAGTTCACCAGTTAGATATGATAAACGAAAGGCATGCATGAACATTTTTGGTACTACCAAGAATAATATAACCTGTGTTAGGTAATATTATTCTTGGTACTACTATGTTCCAGTACGTACGTGCTTGCAATAGTTCTCCATCCTGTACCAGTACCACGAAATAGAAGGAAGAGAACTACTACCACGCAGTACGGTGTGTCTTGTTCTGGCTTACCCATGACGCCGACAACAGGGTCGTTGGGATGGTGGAGGGCGGCGCGTTTTCCTTCGTAGACGGTGTGGGACAGAGTGACCGTGTAGCCGGCGCCCGACGGGTCCAAGTAGGGCGGCGTCAGCACCACGAAGCCCGGATACTCCAGAGCTCTCCGATACCTGTGTACACAATACATACAGAACAAGAGATGCAGGACTTCACTCGTACAAGAATTATTAGTGAAGTAAACGAACGGAACTGTACGTATTATCTACGTACATCATACCCCGCAGCACTTACGTACGTACACTATACATGCAATACGCGCTACATTCATATATACCGTCTGCAGGCAAAGGGCATACGACCTACATACGCTACTAGCCTAGCGCAAGACCCTATATTATCAAGCATAGGACCAATTCGGCACTGATGTGCAGTCATAAGCCACTGCCTACATACCTACACTTTCTGTGCATTCACACATGCATAATATACTACCACACTTTCTGAGCACTGTAGGTACAGGTACATAGCACGCGCACTATTGTGCACTGTACGTACATACCAATATCTCTCGGTGGGCCGATAGTCGGGCGGGAGAAGGGCGGCGGGGTAGGTGAGCAGAACTCCCCTGCGGGTGGCGGCGAACTTCCGCAGCACGCTCCTTCTTCTACTGGAGAGGGCGAAGAGCTGCTTCCACCTGCCGACGATGGGAGCCAGGGCGCTGATGTCCGCCTTGACGCCCTCCTGCAGTCCCGGGTTCTTGATGAGCTGGGTGGTGTCGCGCAGATGCGCCCAGTAGTTCTGCGCCACCTTCCGACTTTCCCCTCCGCCCACCAGGTGGCGGTAGGGTCGACGAAAGCAGGACGCACTCAGGTAGACGCCGCCCAATTCTGCAAGAGAACGCAGAGCAGCGAGTTAGTAGTGTGCCGGACTAAGTCGGGCTTAGGGTAACCACAAGCAAGTACCATGCAAACGCAAATTGCTGAGATTGGGAAGACTTCTATCAATCGATTCCTTGCTTGTACTTTCCTCTTTCAAATGAGAACTTGGTTCTTCATTTGCTGAAAGCAAGCTCACAGGAGCGCGGCCGGGTTTACCCCATAGTACCCTACCAATGTGCTGTACACCTACGCAAACTGCATGTACAGTACATAGTACCTGTTGTAGATAACTGTTCCATATTGAGACAATGTTCTTTGATGCGCTCGTTTAGCAGAAGATCTAGTCGGTGGTAAGTCAGATCATGAAGGCCAGATACTAAACATGACGACAAGGAAAACTACGTAAAGCAGGGGAGTTTCATTCATTGCACAAACGTAAGCGAAGGGTGCACCTTTCATGTTTTCAAGCTCCGGTACACTCTTCAATACGTTTCCCGATTTGTCCTTTGCAGAAACGTGAAGCAAGTAATAAGGCGCCTCCTTCAGCTGAAATGAAAGCAAGGATACGCATAC
>JASAMW010001245.1:0-46089 GCA_030247985.1 Epsilonema sp. ZAB3_2
TTTTCGTTCGGTTTGGTGTGCTCCAAAAAAAAATAGTGTTTTCAAGTGTACTGTTACCTATTGAATGAGGGACATATGATTTGTATTGTATTTCAGTGTTCTTTGTCATTGAATAGAACCCATGTGATTGCTATGCATGTTTCCTGATTTCAAGTAAGTGGTATGTGCAGTTCATATGAATCGAAAACTGTCCACCCTGACTGTATTTTGCCACTATTACTGGAAGTGGTTTGTCAGACCCGGTTGGACACTTTGCGTTGTGGAGGCGGTCGTCCTCCCAGTCATTTTAGTGTCTATGTCCGTTACCTAACTAAGTATTCTCGCAATTACGATAAGTAAGATATCGTTGTGGTATATTTTTCGTCGCGTCTGCATTATCGCAGTATCTACGTATCCATAAGAAAACAAAATAATGAAAAACAATTTTTCAGGTGTAATGGTCTCCTCGTCAGCTAGAATAAATAATATGGAAAAAGTAATTTTGCACAAAGGTTCATTGCTAGGTTGGTGGTTTGTCGTAGTAACTTACCCGCATGAAATTGGTCAAGAAAAAGACGCAAGGAGACCTAGACCGCACCACGCACAGTAAACGCGGTCTTAGGATTGCTTGGAAGGTGTGGGTATTTGCGGGAACGGGAACGGGGGGGGGAAGCAGGGGTATTTGAGGGGGAACGCGGGGACGGGGCGGGGAATGTATTTGCGGGGAGCCATAGCAATAGCCATAGCCATAGGAATGTATTTGCCATAGCAATATGGGGTCCAAAATGTTCGTCATTTCAAGCCGATTGAACGGTGTCATTTTCAGAGTGGTAGCTTCATGCTAGGATGAGATATTGACCTTCAAATATGCTGTGCGCGAAATGTGCACGCATATGTACATAGTGTTGTACATAGTAGTGGGATGGGTACTGGGACGAATTTTGGAGGTTGCGCATTTTGGAGCATTGAGCATTCATAAATAATGTCATAATATTAAAATGCGATGTCAGGTAGTATTGAGAATTGCGCGGACAGGGGGGTAATTTTCAGATTTTTGCTGATGACGTGAGCTGATAGCCCAACTGATTTTACGTATTTTACAAAAAGACGATGTTAGAAAATTCGCACCCAGTCCTGAGAAATAAGGCCTCAAAGCTGACCACAATTTGACCCTGATTTTGCACTTTTTTTCACACAAAAAAATGGGGGTAATGGACCCACAGTGGGGCTTTGGGGAGAGCTATAAATTTGCACACACATAGATCCTATGGGGGTACATGTTCAGACAAATTTTGAGCCCTCTAGCACTCTTGGTTCAGGAGTTGGAGCTGTTTTTGCTGAAAATCCAAAAAATTGGAATTTTTCCATAATTTTCGAAATTTTGAGAGATTTCATCCGTGTAGCCCGCTGTTTTATTTCTGAAATCTTGTAGAGCAGAAAATTTTCTAGAGGAAGGCTACATTTGAAAAGAAAGTCACCTATGGGAAATTTTCACAGCAAGGCCTTGAAGAGTGGCGAGTAAGGGTTTTAGAGTATGCGTTCTCCATTTTCAAGCTAACTCAACAATATCACGGAAACTCTCTCCTCAAAAATAGTCTATCTTATGTAAAATTTGATGAAGATTTAGAAAAAAATATTTTCCCCCAAAAAAGTTAACCCCTAGCACTATAATCTTACAAAAGGTCTAATTGTTTGACAATTTTTGAACATTTTTGGGGTAGGGTTAACTTTTTTGGGGGCAAAAACATTTTTTCTAAATCTCATGAAATTTTACATAAGATAAACTACTTTTGAGGAGAGAGTTTTCGTGATATTGTTGAGGTAGTTTGAAAATGGGGAAAACGCACACTACTTAAAACCCTTACTCGCCACTCTTCAAGGCCTTGCTGTGAAAATTTCCCATTGGTGACTTTCTTTCAAATGTAGCCTATCTTGTAGCAAATTTTCTGCTCTACAAGATTCAGAAATAAAACAGCGGGCACACGGACTAACTCTCTCAAAATTTTGAAAATTATGAAAAAATTGCTATTTTCGGATTTTTAGGCAAAAAACAGCTTTAACTCCTGAACCAAGGGCAAGAGGGCTCAAAATTTGTCTGAACATTTAACCATAGGGTCTATGCTGTGTGCAAATTTATAGCCCCAACCAGCTGTGGGGCTATTTAGAGCTCTCACGGGTAGGGGATTTTGCAATTGATCCGGGTCCGGGTTAGGGTCTGGGTTTTGAAACCATGTACCCGCGAAAGTTCCGGGTCCGGGTCGGGTAGTAGGAATATTTGCTGTTACCGTACACGTTAGTGTACTGTACGTACACGTCAGGCATACTATGTGGTACAGTACCAACTGTACGTGTACGTACGTTACGTACATACATATGCAATAGGTTGTATATAACAATGTTCGTTTGAAAGAGTACATAAGCCTCCAGGTGGAAAAATTGGAAAAATATAGCTCGATATTTTTGTGAATGTCGAAATTCGAAAATAACTATCCTATTATTTTATCTTGAGAAAAATTTCAAATTTTCAAACTACATCGAGCAGAAAGCCAAAATTGTGCGAAATTATACACCTTAGACACGATCCCGGATTTTCGCCTATTTTTTCCGGGTCCGGGTAGCAAAAAAAGCGAGGTTTTCCGGGTCCCGGTTCCGGTGTCCGGTTAGCCGTGAGAGCTCTACTATTTACCCCCATTTTCAGGGTGAAAAAGTGAAAAATTAAGGTCAAATTGTGGTCAATTTTGAGGCTTTATATCTCAGCAACTAAGATCAGTAATTTTTTTTCGGACCCGGTCTTTTTGTAAAAATCACATAAAATAGTGGGCTATTCGGCTCACGTCATCAGCAGAAAACTGAAAATTACCCCCCTGTCCGCGGTACTGTACAGCAATACTGAATCCTTTCAGACATCGCGTTTTAACAAGTTAAATTTGAAGTTGAGTACTTAATTTTAAGTTGAAGTTAATTTGAATTTGCATATTCTGGTTTTCAGCATATCGGGACTCGCTGAGCTTGCTTTCCATTCACCCTGCCAAGCATGGACAGCTACAGTACTTTAGACATTTTACACGTTGAGCATGTTGGACGGATCTAGTAGTTTGAGCGCTGCACCACATTTACCCCTGTTTACCCTCTTTATGCGTATTGCGTACCGTACATACATTGAAAATGGGATAACGCGTTAATGTACCTAACTCACTGTTTGTATCCTGTTGCTACTATTTGGCACCCGTGCTCCGCATTTTGCCAATCTTGCCGTACTACTGCCGTACGTGCTGTGCGTTGTGGTCTGAATTTGCATATTCTACTTTAGTGCTCGGCATTATCGTTACTCACTGAGCTTGCTTTCCGGGCACCGTTCCTTTTCCTCCTGCGCGCGCACGTCGCGCCGCTTCTTCTTTCCTTCTTTTGTTTTCTTCTCGCCGTCTGACACAATCTCGACGTGGCGTGTCGGGCGCGACACAACCTCATCGAGATCGTGTCAGGTACGACAAGACCTCACATCGAGATCGTGTCAGATCTGACACAATCTGACCTCAGATCGTGTCAGATTGCGTCCAAATCCGTATACGGACCGTATACGGACAGTATACTGACAGAACACGATGTCAACAGACCTGACATTGATAATCGCTAAGGGTTAAGCTGGGTATGGGTGAGGTTCATTAGGGCCAGCCTGGCTTGGTTCAATGAAAAGCTACATAGAATAGCCAACTCCAAGTACTGTACTGAAACTTCAACTTCAAATTACGTTAACTTCAATTCAAATTCAAATTACGTTAACTTCAATTCAATTCAAATTAACTTCAACTTAAAATTAAGTACTGCAACTTCAAATTTAACTTGTTAAAACGCGATGTCTGAAAGGATTCAGTATTGCTGTACAGTACCGCGGACAGGGGGGTAATTTTCAGTTTTCTGCTGATGACGTGAGCTGATAGCCCAACTGATTTTATGTATTTTACAAAAAGACCGGGTCGAAAATTCCCACCCAGTCCTGAGATATAAAGCCTCAAAGTTGACCACAATTTGACCTTAATTTTTCACTTTTTCACCCTAAAATGGGGGTAAATAGTAGAGCTCTCACGGGTACCCGGACCCGGAACCCGGACCCGGGAAAACCTGGCTTTTTTTGCTACCCGGACCCGGAAAAATAGGCGAAAATCCGGGTCGGGTCTAAGGTGTATAATTTCGCACAATTTTGGCTTTCTGCTCGATGTAGTTTGAGCATTTTCTGAAATTTTCTCAAGAATAGAGGATAGTTATTTTCGAATTTCGACATTCACACGAAATATCGAGCTATATTTTTCCAAATTTCCCACCTGGAGGTTATGTATTCTTTCAAACGAACATTGTTATATACAACCTATTGCATATGTATGTACGTAACGTACGTACGTACAGTTCGTACTGTACCACATAGTATGCTGTACGTGTACGTACATACACTAACGTGTACGTAACAGCAAATATTCCTACTACCCGACCCGGACCCGGAACCCGCGGGTACATGGTTTCAAAACCCAGACCCGTACCCGGACCCGGATCAATGCAAAATGCCTACCCGTGAGAGCTCTAGTAAATAGCCCCACAGTGGGGCTTTGGGGCTATAAATTTGCACACACATAGACCCTATGGGGGTACATGTTCAGACAAATTTTGAGCCCTCTAGCCCTCTTGGTTCAGGAGTTAAAGCTGTTTTTGCTGAAAATCCGAAAATAGCAATTTTTTCATAATTTTCAAAATTTTGAGAGAGTTAGTCCGTGTCCCGCTGTTTTATTTCTGAATCTTGTAGAGCAGAAAATTTGCTACAAGATAGGCTACATTTGAAAAGAAAGTCACCAATGGGAAATTTTCACAGCAAGGCCTTGAAGAGTGGCGAGTAAGGGTTTTAAGAGTGTGCGTTTTCCCCATTTTTCAAGCTAACTCAACAATATCACGGAAACTCTCTCCTCAAAAGTAGTCTATCTTATGTAAAATTTGATGAAGATTTAGAAAAAATATTTTTGCCCCCAAAAAAGTTAACCCTACCCCAAAAATGGTCAAAAATTGTCAAACAATTAGACCTTTTGTAAGATTATATGCTAGGGGTTAACTTTTTTGGGGGCAAAAATATTTTTTTCTAAATCTTCATCAAATTTTACATAAGATAGACTACTTTTGAGGAGAGAGTTTCCGTGATATTGTTGAGTTAGCTTGAAAAATGGGGAAAACGCACACTCTTAAAACCCTTACTCGCCACTCTTCAAGGCCTTGCTGTGAAAATTTCCCATAGGTGACTTTCTTTTCAAATGTAGCCTATCTTGTAGAAAATTTTCTGCTCTACAAGATTCAGAAATAAAACAGCGGGCACACGGACTAACTCTCTCAAAATTTTGAAAATTATGGAAAAATTCCAATTTTTGGATTTTCAGCAAAAACAGCTTTAACTCCTGAACCAAGAGTGCTAGAGGGCTCAAAATTTGTCTGAACATGTACCCCCATAGGGTCTATGTGTGTGCAAATTTATAGCCCCAAAGCCCCACTGTGGGGCTATTTACCCCCATTTTTGTGTGAAAAAAGTGAAAAATCAGGGTCAAATTGTGGTCAACTTTGAGGCCTTATTTCTCAGGACTGGGTGCGAATTTTTAACATGGTCTTTTTGTAAAATACGTAAAATCAGTTGGGCTATCAGCTCACGTCATCAGCAAAAAACTGAAAATTACCCCCCTGTCCGCGCAATTCTCAATACTACCTGACATCGCATTTTAATATTATGACATTATTTATGAATGCTCAATGCTCCAAAATGCGCAACCTCCAAAATTCGTCCCAGTACCCATCCCACTACTATGTACAACACTATGTACATATGCGTGCACATTTCGCGCACAGCATATTTGAAGGTCAATATCTCATCCTAGCATGAAGCTACCACTCTGAAAATGACACCGTTCAATTCGGCTTGAAATGACGAACATTTTGGACCCCATATTGCTATGGCAAATACATTCCTATGGCTATGGCTATTGCTATGGCTCCCCGCAAATACATTCCCCGCCCCGTCCCCGCGTTCCCCTCAAATACCCCTGCTTCCCCGCCCCCGTTCCCGTTCCCGCAAATACCCACACCTTCCAAGGACTCCTAGACCGCGTTTACTGTGCGTGGTGCGGTCTAGGTCTCCTTGCGTCTTTTTCTTGACCAATTTCATGCGGGTACGGTACTACGACAAACCAGCAACCTAGCAATGAACCTTTGTGCAAAATTACTTTTTCCATATTATTTATTCTAGCTGACGAGGAGACCATTACACCTGAAAAATTGTTTTTCATTATTTTGTTTTCTTATGGATACGTAGATACTGCGATAATGCAGACGCGACGAAAAATATACCACAACGATATCTTACTTATCGTAATTGCGAAAATACTTAGTTAGGTAACGGTAACGGACATAGACACTAAAATGAGGGAGGACGACCGCCTCTACAACGCAAAGTGTCCAACCGGGTCTGACAATGCACTTCCAATAATAGTGGCAAAATTGATTCAGGGTGGACAGTTTTCAATTCACATATGAACTACACATATCAACTTACTCTGAAATCATGGGAACATGCATAGCAGTCACATGGGTTCTATTCAATTACAAAGAACACTGAAATACAATACAAATCATATGTCCCTCATTCAATAGGTAACAGTACACCTAGTAACAGTTATCTTTTCTGACTTTTGTGCTTTAAAACATAGTTATGATAGGAATATGACCCTTTTCCACATGGTGTTCATCTTCAACAAATGATGCCAAGAGTATCACCTTGTTCTTGGCCATGCTTTTGAACAGTTATGAGAGCAGTCTAACTGCAAAATTATGCCCATTACCACAGTACAGTTTGTTGACTGAGATTTCTTCCACCAGGCCATATTCCTGCAGCAGCTGGCAAATAACCAGTCCAAATATGGGCTTCTGAGTCCATGGTGCATGAAGACTACTTGCTTCTCCACTGTTGTTGTGATGGCACTTAATGATTCCCAAGAGTGCAGCCCAATGCCATGCCATGGGCCAGAGGACAGTTTGATTTGATAAGTCCACCGCAATTCACCTGCAACAAAAATGCATCAAGTTGCATCCATAAGGCTGCCAAATAGTTCCTTGGCAACAGTATAGGCTACTAAAGTCTATTTAGCTAGTAGGTTATTTGGGGTCAAAATTTTTCCAACAATCGTGACAACGCAACTCGTCCATATCCATACTATCGTGTTTTCCAGCCGCAACTCCAATCACACACATTGCCATATCGCCACCTCCAAAGAACAAAATTTGAATAAAATTGGTTCTTTAGGAGTGGAGTGACAACATTCGTGATTGGAGTTGAGACTGAAAAACCATAGACACTAAAATGGTAGTATAGTCTGTCCAGTAGGAGTTGGCAGTTCCACTTTTGAGTTTTGCGTTTCTCGTTTTGCGATCGCTATAACCTTTTTTACGAACTAGGGCTAACTTTTCACGAACTAACTTTTTCAGATCTAACTTTTTTACGAACTAGTGCTAACTTTTCACGAACTAACTTTTTCTGTGCGCAGCTGAGAAGACAGTAGCGGACGGCGGCAAGCCCACCCACATGAAGACTAGTAGCCATCGAAAAGCAGTCGCCTCATAGGAAATTATGTGCTCATCTCATGGCAAGTTATTTTTATGCGCAAGACCATGTTGGAAACTCTGTATTGTGAGGTGGTTGTCCTCCTCCATTTTAGTGTCTATTGAAACCCTGTAGAAAGGGAAGGGGACGTACATATAATCGGACTTCTGGTCGCTGCCACAACACGCGCTCACAAAAAAAGAAAACGACACCCCCCCACCGGGGACGTACCGCGCGTCCCACGCTCCCCAACGCCACACATGGGTACATACATGCTCGAACACTTATGGGTTGACGAACGGACGGACGGACGTACGGACTCGTGAACGCGCCATGTGTCGCTGAACGTGTGCTCCAGAATGAAGGGAAATGCGCTTTTGAAGAGAAATATTGCTCAAGCCATTTGATGAAAGCACGCACTGGCTATGGGCGATATTCCTCAGGTAACTCAACCGTTTGAAGCTGGCAATCAGTCACTACCAGACTCTCAGCCATCCACTTCTTCTGCTCCGTCTGTAGACTTATTACAACAGCAAGAAAAAGACGTAATATTTTTCTTTTCTTTTTGGGTGATAATATTTCTTTGTGGTTGTGATGGGTGGGGTGATTGATTGGCACGCTACCGTCAATTCGTGTTGCGATAGGAGAAGGTAGCGGATAATGGTGATGTGTAGTGTATGTACCGTATTTTTGGGTGTATAGCCCCATGGGGCTAAACAAAAATCGAGAGGTCTGATGGGGGGTTATTCACTGGGGGGGGGGGGGGATATACAATGAGGGGGGGGGGGGGGGGAATATACAATGAGGGGGGGGGGGATATACATGGGACAAAATTTTTGTTTGTGAGAGGTGTGTGTGTAGACTGTAGAGGCATGTTTTTGAGGTCAAAAGTACGTGTTTTAGGGCATAATCGCGGTCAAAACAGGGTTCTTCTAGTACAAGACATGCTCAGCTAAGCTTATAGGCATAGTAGCTTGGTGTAGGAGTAGCTATAGCTAGCTTATGACCAGCTTACATAGGTAGGCTAGGTACCTTCCAGTACATGGGGGGTTATACACCAGGGGGATATACACTGGGCAAAATTTATGTTTTGCCAATGGGGGTTATACACTGGGGGGGGGGGGGGGGGGTATATACACCCAAAAATACGGTATGTATGTACGGACAATGAAGTAATGTAGAGAGTACTTGTTATGCCAAGTGTTTTGTAGCTAATGCGCATAATGCTGTGTGTTCTTTACTTATTTCAAGTCTTCCACACGCACGAAAGCGATAGTAACTTCATTGACGGCTGGTGGAATTGCGGGTGCCATCGCAAAGACTGTCATTGCTCCACTGGATCGGACGAAGATATTTTTTCAGGGTATGCAGCTTATTTTATCTTTCTTTTATACTTATATTACCTTTATATTCTACATTAGGCTTATGTCAGGATAGCTGTTTTCTAGTGTCGTCTACTCGCGGCTACTCGATTCGCGCTGCGTTTCGCTTTATTCGGGACACTTTCCACAAGGACGGTGTGTTGGCGTTATGGCGAGGGAACTCGGCAACTCTGGCGCGTGTCGTTCCGTTTGCTGCTGTGCAGTTTGCTGCTCACGAGCAGTGGAAGTTGTTGCTGAGAGTGGATGTAGCCGGTGCAGCTCCCACTCCCTTCCGTCGTCTCTTAGCCGGTTCTCTCGCTGGCGTCACTGGCACCGTCTCCACCTACCCTCTTGATATGGCCAGGGCTCGTCTTGCTGTCACCTCCAAATCCGAGTGAGACCCACCAACCTTCACGCATATGTATGTACGCTGTAGTTTGTCAATATTGTGGCTTTGCAGGTTTCGGACGTTGCGCTCCGTGTTTCTGAAGATTTGGCGATCTCAGGGTGTGTTGGCGCTTTATCGTGGCGTTTTGCCTACATGTTTTGGCTCAATTCCCTACGCTGGCTCTAGTTTTTTCACTTACGAGACACTCAAACTACTGCACAAAGGTAATAGACTTGCACAAGTGTAGCATATTTGCTTATTCTGACTTCGTTATGGTGTTTTTAAACTGTTGCTTTCCTTCCTATCAGAGCGATATGGGGACATGAAGATATCTGCGTTTGAAAGGCTGTGTTTTGGTGCTTTTGCTGGACTGATAGGGCAGACTGCATCTTATCCATTGGATATTGTTAGACGAAGGTATGTTAGACTAGACGAAGGTAAACGTATGCTTATCTCATGCACGCTTGAAGTAAATCACATTTTGTACATGCCACCGGACGTGCATGGCCCTTGGTAGTCGTTTTTCTTGAAGGATGCAGACATCGAAAGGTATTCCGTATCCGAATGCGAATTTCGTGGAGATTTTTCGCTTCGTCGTTCGTACAGAGGGTGTGCGACGTGGTTTGTACAAGGGCCTTAGCATGAACTGGATCAAAGGTCCAATGGCAGTGGGCATCAGCTTCACTAGCTACGACATTATTCTTCGTTTTCTCCGACAACTTCCCTTCTTCAGAGACAGCACCTAGCCTATCCTCCTCTTCTTTGGCTTTGAAGCGCTGCTACTTCTTTGCCCATACAATTCGACTGTTGTTCGCTCTAACGTAAGTGTATTAGTGTAGGTCGTTTAGTATGTACTAGAACCTGTGCTGTCCTTACATCTAGGTGACAGCTGATGGAGAGACGGTCAGGTGTGCCTTTCGTGCCAAGCTTGTGTGATGAAATGGCGACTGAGGTGCAGGGTTAAGTCTTTCTGTTTGAAACCTACGGATATTTGTATATAGTTCTACGTCTCGGTTCTGTCTTATTGTCTGACATTTTATGTACAAGAATGTTTGTTTACAAATGTCTTCGCGGTAACTTGTGTACCTTCGCCCGCGTATATGTATGTACAATGAGTATGTACTACAGTAGCTTTTACATATCCCAGGTGCGCATTTTTCTCATGAATGGCTCGCGAGATAGAACTTCGATGGGGTGGCAATCGCAATGGTAGGGGATAAATTGCGTCGGCATAGTAGTGTTATGGAAGATAGCGGATCGGCTGGCTGGTCCCGTTGTTTGTGTGGGTAAACGGCGTGAGGAGGAATCGGAGGGAAAGCGCTGAAATGTAGGTCGAGAAGAGGCTGTGAGTGAGTGAGTCGGGGGCGGGTCAGGAGCAGTCGGAGTCAAAGTGCCCGGGTCAGCCCTGCCCTTGCGCGAGACATCGCACTTTCCTTCAACAACGACGCTGTCGTAACTGTAGCATGTCAATGACCACGAGACATACCTACACGTAGTGTGGCGTAGGCGCGCTCGCTGAGGGCCGAGGACGACTCACGTAACAGTTCGTTACGAATCGCTCGCGCACCGGCGATTACCGCCTACTGTACACATATCTGACTAAGTTCGAGAGAGAGAGAGATGAAAGGGAAAAAGAGACTCGCGCTTTTACTGGGATTAACTCGCCCGCACTCGCTGACTCCATTTTCTCCGCTGTCTTCAAGGACGCCGTTTGTGGCAGATAGATACACTAAAGAGAAGTTTGCAGCGTCCTTTTTGTGTCCGCCTCTTCCTTCGGCCGCTGTTGTCTCTCCCTCCGTTGCTGCGTTGGTTAGGATAGAGGCCAGTACGGCGATAGGTTGAGGCCAATACAGTCCCACCCCGCCCAGTGGGGGCCAAATACGGTATTGGATCGACAGAGGCAGGCGACCGGACAAGACTCGCCATTCTATTGTCACGCCCCCATCTCTCACTCCACTGTCTCATTGGATTGGACTGGGACTGGCCGCCCGCCATTCTACTACTCAGCTCATCACGATGGCGTCGAGGACACGAGAATGGTGGATAGTTTCTGTGGTGCTGGTACTAAATTGCTCAGTCTCGCTACTCGTTGCTCAAAGGATACCTCAAGCACGTAAGATAATGTCTGCCAACTGTATGTACTGTACATGCCTATAAGGCTGTAGTAAGGGGGAGGGGAGCATAATGGACACTAGGACTTATGCTATTGATCGCGCTGTGGATCTAAATAGTGGCATCGGTGGTTGATTTAGCGAAGGTGTCGACTTGTCCGGAGAATGAAACGGCGATTGTGATCAAGCACGAGAAGCTGGCGCCTCAAACGGAGCCGGCCCATTTCGTCAGAACCTCAATTGAGCAATGCACTGAGTATTGCCGCATTAATCGGGTGACCGTTTTATTATAGTCGACGCTTCTTTCATAGCTACGCCGATTTTTACCGCGGCGCAATAGACGGCTGGTGTGCTGTACTTTTTTGTAGAGGGATGACGGTCAATCTTTGGCCTGCGTGGGGTTCAAGTATGACGCCACCACGGAAACCTGCGATCTCTTCACGGATTTTGTTTATTTTGTACCCGGAAATATGGACTTTTACCAGAAGAACTGCGTCCCTGGTGTTCCACCGCGTCGCCAACACACTCTGCCGCCATTATCGGAAACCGCAACCAGGTCACCTGTTGAAGGAGCAGCAACGCATGGAGGACTTAATCCCAGCATAAGTATGTAAGACGCATTCTATTTATATGTACGAAGAATTTGTTCTTGGTTCCACGAACACAAATGACTCTAGTTCTGTGCGACATACTGTACATGGCCCTTGTATCTCGGAATGTGGCGCCCTGGAACTGGCAAGGAAACGTGCATGCCGTATTGCAATTTGTTTCAGCTTATGTGACGTCGTGTGCTCCTGATGAGTCAGCTGTGATGGTGATGCATTCGCAAAGTGGCCCAACTATGGAATCGGATTCCGTGTTTACGGATTTATCGTTGGACGGCTGCTCCAAGATATGCAAGACCAACGAAGTATGTGAATATGCGGCATGTACGTACTGAAAAGTGTACTATCACATGTGTGTACGCCCGTTGCGCAAACGGACGTACTGAAGGCTCGTTTATCTCAATTGTATGGTGTGCGTGTGCATATTTGTGTTTGTGCGCGTGTGTTCAAGGACGCTCTGACCAAGCAGCCGGTGACTTGCGCAGGGTTCGATTACGATTTGACCTCCAGGACCTGTCGCACCTACACCAGTTTCGACGCTGGAAAACTGACATTCGGAGCACTCGACTTCTACCAGAAGACTTGCGTCAAAAGTACGACACACGCACTCACTCCTCCCTATTATTACACTAACATCACTCCTGTTCTACCTGGCACGTACTTGGCGCTAGTTTACCTGCGCTACACACAAATGGCCAGGCAACAGGTGTAGAGTAGAATGGTAGAGGGTCTGCTGAAATGTGTTTCAGCGTCGAAAGTGTGTTCTTCCGCCTTCACCTTTGAGATGAAGCCGCAGCAGATTCTGGTGGGCTTTGCCAGAGAAGTGGTGACGACGCCCTCCGTGTCCGAATGCCTCAGAGTATGCGCTTCACTCAAGTTTCGCTAGGTTCGCCCGCTGACGGTGTGTCCCTTGCTTAGATATGTCTGGAGAGCATAGAGAACTTCGGCTTCGAGTGCGAGAGTGTCATGTATTATCCGGCGGACGAGGAATGCATCCTTAACACTGAGGACAGACGAGACAGGCCTGATCTTTTCGTCCCAGAGGATCAGGATGAAGTCATCTATTTCGACAACAATTGTGCTGGATGTGAGCCCATTTCCTTCTGCTTCCTTTTTCAGCAGTTTCTTCTCCGAACTCAGTACCTGTATGCATTATGTCAGCTGTACTGCATACAGTGGAAGGAATTGTTGGCACGTTTCTTTCAGCTCAGTGCTTCGCTCCTTACGTGACGCAGTACATTCGCGTGGAGGGTCAAACTCTTGTGGGTGAGGATGACGTGATAGTGAGAGATGTGTCCTTGGCTGGTTGTGAAGAAATCTGCACAGCTCGCATCAGCAGAACGGTACTATGAACATACAGTACTACGCCGTGAACTTACCTGGCACTGTGAGGCTTGTTCGCGGCGTGATGTTGTTCTGTGTATGTGTGTAGGGCGAGGACTTCAGCTGCAAGAGTTTTACGTATCTGGCATTGAATAGCACCTGCATTCTGGCGGACGAGCGCGCCAAACCGACTGGACGTGCCGAGTTTGTAGCTGATGCCAAGGCTAACCACTACGAAAAGAAATGCTTCAGCTGTAAGCGAGATATTGCTGCACTGTTTACACAGACAATTGTGTGGCTGCAGTATGTAGGTTTCTTGTAGCTCCTCGTGTGTGCCGTAATGTGCCATCGTTCGAGCGAGTTCCTCAGATGATATTGGTGGGTTTCGCTGCTTTCGTGCTGGAAAGCGTACCTTCCGTCACTCAATGTCTGGACAACTGTGTCTCGTAAGTGTCGCTTCTAACTGGCTACTGTACGTATGTTATGTATGTAGGGGTGGGTGGGCGAATGTTGCAGTCCTCCTCCGGAGACGGGTCCTGACTTCGAGTGCATGTCCGTCATGTACTACTACAACGAGCAGGAGTGCATTCTGAATACGGAGACGCGGGCGTCCAAGCCGGAGCTCTTCATTCCAGAGGGAGAGGGATTCCAAGTGGACTATTTCGACATCAGCTGTTCACGCAAGAAAGAGCTGTGTCCGGACGGCACTGTACCCAGCTCCATTCGAACCAAAGGCGTGGCTCTTCCCCTCGGCACTGAGAACAGCTTCAAGGTCAAGGATTCACTCGGAACTGCTCTCACTTGCCGCCAAGAGTAAGTATCACTGCAGAGCCAGGAGGTTCATATGCACTTGATTGCGTATGCACTCTACATGTTTATACGTTCCGTATATGTACGCGTGCGTGAGAGTACATGCTTTGCTGCTGCACTTAGGTGTTTTAATCTGTACCCTGAGAAGTGTCGTTCCTTCAACTACAACGAGGGTTCTGGATCATGTGATATGCTGTACATCAAGGAGAACGCGCCAGTAGCTCCTGCGAAATCCGTGGATACTTACAAACTCGCTTGTCTCGGTGGATCCAAGAGCGCCACCCCATTCAAGCTGACGGACGAAAAGGACGAAAACGCTGGTTAGTCAGTCTTCTGCACACAGCACGTACTGTACGTACGACTGCTTTCGTCTGTTTGTTTAGACGTATTTGGTTGTGGCGACAGTGCGGCAGCTTTCGATCAATATCCCAATCACCAGCTGAAGACGAGTGTAGAGCAGAGTCTGGGCCCGATTGTCTCCGTCTCAGACTGTCTATCCGCCTGCCTCTTCGCTCCCTACAAGTAATCTACTGTAACCTATGTACGCGTGCAGCGGCGTGCATGCCAGTTTCTACTATTTGTGCCTGGAACTCATGAGCTCGCTATCAGCCCAAGGCAGCAGCTGGTGGTGTATGTTGCAGATGCGAAGGTGTGAATTACTACGTGCGTTCTGGCAAGTGCGATTTGCTAGCGGCGAAGTTGGTGAAGGCGAGTGAGGAAGTGGCGAGTCGAAGACGACGACGCCAGTTGTTGGCCGCTCCCATTTCCGGTCTCTTCGCTGCGCCCGACGTCGACTGTTACCTGAGCAATTGTCGCGGCTTCAATTTCGGTGCTGCTGGCCCTCCTCTGCCTCTGCCTCCTTTGGCCCCGGGTCCTCTGCCGCTCCCGCCGCCTCTCCAGTTCCAGCCGAGTGGAGGAGGCTCCGCCGTACAGACAGTCTGCAATTTTGACGGGCTCAAAGTCATTGTAAGTAATAAGCGGTAATATCAAAAATATATAATTCCTGTATAGAGAAGAATGGCCTACGTAGTGAAAAGAAACGAAGCAATCACTGACTCGTTTTGGCCCCAAAAAATTGGATCCCAATTTTCTGGATATCCAATTTTCTGGATATTACGAAACCACAAAATTGGATATCCAATTTTATGGATATCCAGGAAATTGGATATCCAGAAAATTGGATATCCAGAAAAATACTCAGCCATGTTGAATTCTGCTCCAAATTTCGACGAAAAAGCACGCCGACAAGCAAGGAAGATTGTTTACAAGCTTCGAGTTTTGTTTGTTTGTTTGTTTGTGTGGATGGCGTGCTTTCGATAATTATCCAATTTTCTGGATATCCAATTTCCTGGATATCCAATTTTCTGGATATCCAATTTTCTGGATATTACGAAACCAATTTACTGGGGATTCCATATCCAGAAAATTGGATATCCATAAAATTGGATATCCAATTTTATGGTTTCGTAATATCCAGAAAATTGGATATCCAGAAAATTGGGATCCAATTTTTTGGGGCCAAAACGAATCAGTGATTGCTTCGTTTCTTTTCACTACGTAGGCCATTCTTCTCTATACAGGAATTATATATTTTTGGTAATATTATAAATTGTACACGATCAGTGGTCGGGTGTGCATCAGTTGATCTGCGGTTGTTGTTGTTGCGCTGTAGGTCAGCCGTCCAATCCCGTTTTCCGGCGCTGTTTTCGTGAAGAACAAGTACGACACATGCCGCGTGGAGCTGTCGAATCAGCAGTCGACTGTGCTTCAACTCGGTTTCCCTCTGAGTGGTCCCCCGTCTGTTCCCTATGCTTCCGCCGGGTTCGGAGGATTCGCAGCCAAAACTTCGGACGGCGAAGAAGCAGTGGAGACGGTGGTGCAGGAGGGGCATGGAGACGGCGACCTGATAGCTGCTGACGACGCGTTGGGAGCTGCGAGGACGTCTGATGAACTGGAGGCAGCGGCGGCGGGGAGCTCGGAGCAGAAGAAGAAAGCGAGGAGGAGGAAGCGACAGTCCCTGGATCCGTTGCAGGCGCTGGGAGTGGGCGAGGCTTTCGTGGAGAGCGGCGGCCTTCCCGTGCCCCAGAGTGACGTCGCTCTGGCTGTTCTTCCCGTCGGTGTGGTGGACGGGCCCGCTTTGGCGCCCATTCGAGACTGCGGAGTCATTGATCTGGTAGGTACCTATTACAATGCGTACGGTATATGCTGTATGTACAGATCTAACCGTACGTACCGTAGACTCATTATATTGTTAGCATTGAGGTTGGCGCGTGTTCAGGAGGGTGTGTTGGTTTCATTCAGGGCAATTATCGCTATGGAGCGACCATTGTGGTGCAGTCGAATAATCTGGGAATTCCCGGCTTGGTCACATCCATGGATGACATCTACGAAGTCAGTTGCGACTACAGTAACATGCTCGGACAGAAGATTCAGGCCGGCTCCGGAGTGCACGTCGAGTGAGTGCGCAACTCTTTCAGCCTCCTCTCGTTGGCCTTTACGATATTGTGTACGTGTAGTGTACGTACGCATGTATGAGCTAAGTGTGTGATATGCAGAGGTCCGGTGGCTTCGGTGATCCAGCCGCAAGGTCGCATCGAGCTGGCGAGTCCAGTGATGTTGCACATGCTGAACGCGCTGGGTGAGAGTCAGATACTGCAGGCTCAGATCGGTGATATATTGGAGTTGAGATGGGAGATGATGGCGCTGGATGATCTGTTGGATTTCTTCGTTCGCGAGTGTTATGCTGAACGGGGAGAAGCGCCGAGTTTGTCCGCAGTCGCCGGCGCCAACCAGGTCGGCACTCCCGGCTCACTCCAACTAATCGACAGAGGGTAAAGAAATATAAGCATTGATTGCGTCTAATGTGCTTCAGGAGTGTTACGAGTAAGTGGGTACACGGTACTTATTTGATTATTAACGTGCATACTGTACGTGTGTGTGAAGATGTCCGACGCCAGCGGTTGCGCAGAAGTTGATTACGGAGCCTGTGCGTTCGATTGACTCTCGGACTAAAGCTGTTCGAATGCAAGCCTTCCGTTTCGACGGCTCACAGAGCATTCGAGTGGTGTGCAAATTGGACATCTGCCGAGGATCCTGCAACCCTGTAAGAACAAACAGCGGTTCATGCCTGATCTTCTGCCTAATATTACTTTGGACACAGCAAAAGCGGTTATTCTATACTATTCACAGACTGCTTGCTTCTTGCCTGGTGGTCAACAAGAGTCTTATGGGCGGAAGAAACGGGAGACGTCAGATGAAGAGGAAAACGCGCTGGATTCGGAAGAGAGAGGTTGAGTTACTTGTCTCCATTGAAGCCTGTATTTATTTACGTACATTACGTAGACTGTTTGGCTATCGTACAGTTGTCCTTGTAGTGGAGACGAAGCGCTATTCGGTGAGCAAGCATCCGAAGACGACAGCCACTGTTGTTATCCTGGATCCACTGCAAGACGCCACGTTGTCAGCTGCTAACTTCCGCTCACAGAAACCCATGCAAGTCCTGAGAAAGCATCAATACGAAAGTGAGCGCTGTCCCCTTTGCCACAAGCTTTATAAAGTGCGATTCGGTGTATAAGGCGAGGTGCGCATTGCAGTTGAAAAGGAAGCGCTGGATAGCAGGACTGGGATTCCGGGCCGTGTTTGCTTGGCTAAATCTACCTTCCTCGCCGTCTTCTCCTTCCTCGGCATTCTGGCTACAACACAAGCGATAATAGTCGCAGCTTACACCATCAGAAGGTTGAACAATCGACACAAACTCCACCATTAAGCATCCCGGGTTCTAGCTCCGTCGATACGCATAGAATTGTTGTATGCCTGCGCAGCTGTACAATATGGTAGGTGTAGGTTGGTTATGTTGCACCAACCGTTGTTTACATTCCGTATATGGTCAAATTCATTGCATAATTCTGTCCGTGTGGGTAGTTGTTACATTCTTGTGCATGTTGTTGTTTCCACATAACTACGCATTTCGCTCACTCAGTGGGAAAGTGTACTGTATACGTACATTGGTTTGTATGTGGTATGTACGAATTTTGGGATAAAGAGAGCTGACGATTCGGCTGTGAAGGCATTTGTTTCCTTCCACTGCTCAGGAGCCCCTCGTGGCTGTTATTTTTGTTTTTTTTGCCGGGCGGTGTGCGGTTGCTCCTTCTTTTATTTCCGAATGCCTAGTAAGATGGCTGCGGTGGAGACGAGTCAGAAGCAAGAGCAGCAGACGACGACGAGTACTCGAGCTGGTGGCGCCAAATCTGTAGGGCTGACAGTGGCGAAGGAGCAGCAGAAGATCACAGTGGAACCGAAAGATGGCTTCGTGTTCAACGCGCCTTTCGTCAAGGCGCAGCATGTCGTCCTCCGTCTTAGCAACGTCGGCAACACTTGGCTCGGATGGTCCATGAAAAGCACGAACATCAAACGCTTCCCCATGAAACCCACATGCGGCGTGCTGAAGCCCCAAGAGAAGGTCACCCTCGATCTGACTTGCTCCCCCTTCGACTATCTCAGCGAACGCGTCTCCTCCAAGGATCGACTCACCCTGGCCTACGTAGAAGCCCCCGCCTATCAGACACAGTTCAAACGAAGCTGGTTCACAGCGCAAGGCGCCTCTGTCTCCAGGATCAGAATCCCCGTCAACTACAACCTCTGAATGAGCTATAGTATGTGATACTTCACTCTCCATCCATACTCACTACTCGTGCATGCATACATAATGAACACTACTAGCAGTAGCAGGTTAGCTTGCAATAAACCGTCAACAAAGCTGCTCGTTGTATTGTCGTCTCTCTACGTAAAAGAAGGCAAAGAGTCGTTTCTGCTGACAGACAAACAACTGCTGTAACCGAAGAGCATTGTTACTGGATTGCACTTTTTGTGTAAGATTGTATTAGATAAAACACGGTACCAAAAGTGTCTAAAGGAATCAAGAATCAAGGCGTGGGGAGGGGCACACTAATTAGCAAACTTTTCAAACTAGCAAACCAAGGATCCCTAAAAGGCAAACTTTGCAAAAGGCAAACCAAACCATATTGCGCGGTTTAGGAAAATAATAAGGCTGGCTATGCTTGCACAATGAGGAAGTATTATAGGCGGGGGCGGGGACAGGGCGGGTATCTGAAAAAATTATGAATGAGGAGGCAGGGTGGTGACAGAAATCTGGTGTGGTGGGGTTTGGTGAAGGTGGGGGTGGGGCATATTGATACTGATGCAAGTGGGAAAGGGGGGATTGGGGTGAATGAGACCCTATGAAAGTAGCGGGCACATGAGAAACTGTGGTAGTTTTCCATGCAACACTGGGCTGATGTTACAGTGCACTATAGTCTGGCCAGTAAGAGTTCTCTATGGCATTCAAGGCGCAATGCATAAAATAGCTTCACAACTGCAGATTTTTGTCCATGCTTAATGTACTAATAGGAGTATTGCAAACTACACAGGACGACTTGAGTTCCTTGGGAACTCTCTGGCCAGACTATAGCCAGCTCTGAGGCAGTCTGGCACTCTACAGATGTGCAGCGTTCTTATCCAAGTCACCCATGTGGGACACAAAAACTGGTGTGGTGCAGTGCCACAGGCAAAGTTCAATCAATCAATCAAAAACCTTTATTCGCACAAATGTGCAATAAGGGAAAGAACACACCAGCAGCACAGAATACGAACCGCAGTCTACATGCAGCACTGTACGTACAGTAGAGTAGTAGACCAACAGAATGTACTGTACAAACCTTAGGTGCGGAATGATTTATGTCACATAACAATACAGTAAAACAAGTATTGTATCTGTCAACAAAACACGGTACCGTGTACAGTTGTAAATATTGAATTGACTTGACACCAACGTACATAAGCCCAAAGGACACATGTTAGAATGTGTACACGTGAAGGAAGCGCTCAATTTTTGAATGTTTTTCGAGGGACGCTGCAAATGACCCTGCTGAGTTTGAAGTTATGGTGCGCCTATCTAGCTGGTTCCAACTGTTGACAATACGAAAGCTGTAAAAATATTTTCTAACATCAAGGTTTGCGTCCTTAGTGGTTAGTTTGCTATGAGTACCAGCCCTAGTCTTGTTTGCATTTACAGATACAGATAGAAAATTAGAAAGTTGGATTTCCATATTTTCGACTTCATGTAGTCATGGTTTCTATGGCTCCCAGCAAATAATCCCCACACTCCCCTCAAGTACACCTGCTTTCTCACCCGTTCCTGTTCCCGTTCCCGCAAATACCCACATCCTGCGGCCGCGGACAACAATAAGCATAGAAACTAAATCCTCACAGTGCGGCTTGGTTTGCCTTTTAGAAAGTTTGCCTTTTAGTGCTGTTGGTTTGCTAGTTTGCTAGTTTGGAAAGTTTGCCTTTTAGTAAAAGCCGCGTGGGGACGCCTAAGCCTACAATACGACAATACGAATCCTACTCGGTTCTTGCCTACTCCTCCTTTTCTGGAGACGAACATCAAATAATAATGGTGAACATCAAATTGGTCAGTGGAATTGGGGGAAAACGGGACAGTTACTCCGGGCGAATATCTTTGGCTTCTTCAGTATCAGACGTCAAAAAACAGTTATCAGACGCTGTTCCAGGAGTACAGTCCGAGGAACTAGGTAAAACGTTATGTAAATATGTAGCGTTTTATCAGGCACGTCCTCGACGGTTTTATCATAGGGTAGGGTGTGATGTGTGTGGGTGTACGTAACGTACAGATACAGATTGTACGTACGTGTATGTGTATGTATGTACTTGGTAGTAAGTGGTATGCAATGCACTATGCAGTCTATGTGTGTATGAAAATGTATGTGTGTATGTACTGTATGTACAGTCGCCGGTACGTACCTGCGGTGCAGTGCAGCTGCGTTCCAATAAACGGGTCCGTCCCATACCACATAATACTGGGGGGGGGGGGGGGGTGTAAAGCACACCGACGCCGTTTTGTTATTTAAGGTGTGGTGTGCTTCCCTGGGCATCTATGCAGGTAACCTTTTCCATTCTGAAATGACACCTGTACTGTGTAGAGGTATCGTTTTGCGGGCGTCTGTTGTCGGATGCGACTGTGCTATCGAGCTGTGATGGGATCAGAGACGAGAGTACGCTCTTTATTCTCCGAAGAAGAAAGGAGGAGAGTGGAAACAAGACGGATCAGCATGTGGATGAGGCGGATATGCAGGCTCTAGTCACCAGCTTCCAAACAGCTCTTATGGATCCTCAGCACAGATCACTGGTAGGCAGTATTTTCTCTGTATGTACATGTGCTGCAAATGTGTAGACGTTTATGGGTAGTTTGCACATTATTTCGTGAATAGGTGATGTCTACACGTAGGTACGGCATGTTTTAGTTATTCAGCATACTATCCAATGCGGAAGGCCTGAGTAATCTGATGAGTGCAACTCCTGGACTCAAAGATGACACTGTTGCTCAAGGTATAGTTGGCCAAGAATTCTCTCTCTATTTCTCACGTTGACAAGTCTGCGTAACTATTGATATCGTTATTCAATGTGAAACTGCAGTCGTTTTTTGCCATTACGGTTGTAGGTGTGCTAAAGGATCCGTACCTGTTCATGCACTGGTTGTTGCATGAAAATGCGAAAGAGTAAGAAGAGAGCTCTTTTCACTGGTCAACGTTAGACAGACCAGTTAGCTCGCGTGTGTTGCATTGCGAGTCGAATGACCGACGACTAAACTGGCCTGTCTGATTTCGACTGCTTAAAGTCGTCCCAGCCGCGTTCTGCCGTGTGTTATAAATATCTCCGGATCCAGCCATCGTAGAGCAAAGCGGTTAAAAATCTCTCGATAACTTTTAGCGGGATTGAAAATAAAAAAACCGCATGCGTCTCTGTGTCGAGAAATCGCCGATTTCCTTAAGTATGAAAAATGGTACACTTTTTTCGATTATTCAACATAAACGAACAATGCCGCAAAACTTTTTCGTTAAAAGTAGCCTATCCTATGTAGAATTTCACGTAGATTTCAAAAATAGTATCGTTGATCCAAAAAATTTAACCCCTACCCAAAAATTGTCAAAAGTATACAAATTTTGCAAAATTATATACTAGGAATTAAATTTTTTTGAAACACCGGTTCAATTTTTGAAATCTACACCAAATTTTACATAGGGTAGGCTACTTTTAATGAAAAAGTTTTTGCGGCATTGTTCATTTATGTGGAATAATCGGGAAAAGTACCTTTTTAGTACATTTTTCGTAATTAATAAGGAAATCGGCGATTTCTCGACATAGAGGGCACGTAGACGCATGCGGTTTTTTTTATTTTCAATCCCGCTAAAAGTTATCGAGAGATTTTTAACCGCTTTGCTCTACGATGGCTGGATCCGGAGATATTTATAGCACACGGCAGAACGCGGCTGGGACGACTTTAGCTAGCAGCTTCTTCTTTTCTACTGCAAGATGTATGTAAGTACTGGTTGCAGTCTGATCAGAGAGCATCCCTGCTTGATCGAGGCTGGCCAGCACATAATGATAAATCTGCAGCAGGATGCGCCAGTATTGGGCGGCGAGGAGTCTTATCTGGATCATGCGCAAGAAGCGGAGGCATCTGACACCGAATCAGCAGATGAGGACCAACAGGTGCCTTCCTGGACCATGCTCTGTCGGTTTCTGTGAATGGACAGATGTGTGAGTGCGTTAGTTGTAGGGCGGGATGAACGCAGCGGGAGCAGGAGCTATGCCTGCATACCAGCCACAGCCGGGCACTCCAGCCGCCATCACTGCTGATCAGTTGGCCGCAGCACTGGCCAGAGCTGGAGCACAGCCTCCTAGTACGTGCAGAAGCTCACCATCTGTATAGTGTTGTAGAGGCGACTCGATTGATACAGTATGTACATGCATGTTACAGTGGAGCAGCGCCGACAGGCCAGCAGCACAGGTAGCAGTGGGAGTGCGGCAGGAGTGACACCTGCAGCTGTGCAGGCGGCTCTTCTTCAAGCTCTGGGTGGAGAACAGCAACCGCGTCCGCAATCCTCAGTTAGTAGAAATAACATTCACAGCTTCTCCCTCTAGTGCACCACCACCACCACCACCACCACCACCACCACCACCACCACCAGTGCATATGTCAAGGCGTTGGCACATAGACTTTCGGCTATTGTAGAGTGTGGACATGAGCGAAGGTATGCAACAGCTTCGGGATATGGGATTCACGAACGAGGCGGAAAATCGCAGGGCTCTTCAGGCGTCCGGCGGCAACTTCGAATCCGCCTTGGAGCACATCATAAGCGAACGGGAGAGGATGGAGGCAGGTATGCCACTGGATTAGGACACGTCAACCAACGCTCATGCAAAAGCTACACAGCAACCACCCACTACAGTACAGGCCACTTCCAAACAGCAAGCAGTCGTGGACATATTCAGCAATAATATTTCCAAAAAATGATAACCTGCATGTTGGTTACTCTTTGTCTCTGGCTTTGCATTACTGATGCGATCCACTTTAAGGTCTCACACTATAGATCTCTGAGCCGTGGACTCCTGTACTACTACTGAAGTATCTGGTGATATCTAATTCCAGCTGTTTTCACTTCCTGACACCATACGATCATCCGTCTGCTTGTTTTCCGTTCGCTGTTTCCGCTCCAGTCGCGCTCTCTGCGCTCGTCTTCGTACTATGCAGGGACAACTGTCTATGCATGGACTTCTTGATAAATTCGGTCCAGGCTCTCCTGAGCCAAAGAAAGCGAGTTGAGAGGAGATCAAGATATCGATCGAAAGCTTGTTACACGATCTCTTTGACGCGCCATAGAGCGCCTCTTGAAACGGCCTCTCCGTGGCGCTATTCTTGATTGAAACGATAACTTTTTCAAACACGTTTTTCTTGGATAACTTTGCGTAGAGGCAACGTAGAGAGGCGCCGCAGGTACCGATCGATTCCTCTTGTCAAGACGCGTTGAATGGTGTGCCGCATGTTGAAAAATACCCAGTGGTTCCTTCGGAACACCCAAATCGCATGGTTTTTATGGTGTTCTTCGGCGTGTCGTACTGCGCCGAATACAAGAGCTTTGGCGCTGCCGTTTGGTGTACGTGTAAGAGGAAGAATGATACTTTATTCACATTATGACGGATCACTTTTATCTTGCGTACAACGGCTACGACGAAGCCTCAAAGTTGGCTCCGAAACTATAGCGTGAGACCTTAACTTGATATGTACAGAAGAGAGTTCAGATTCAGAGTATGGCTGCACTTTTCACATGTAATCTTCGTCGACGTTCTCCTCGCCTGTTGTGTCCAGTTGCATTATCGTCTTGTCCAATGAGTGATCTTCCGTGTTGGTGACACAAGTTTTCCACAATCATGGTGACGGGAAATGCAACCACAATCACTCCAACAAAAGTTGACAGACAGGCTATAAGTTTTCCACCTGAAATAAGAGATGCTGACGTGCCTGTCTTCCAGATATTCATGCAAAACTGGATGTGGATGTACATACGTACGGTGGTAAAGCAAGTGTAGGTAATGTACATAGAAAAAGCGAGGTGTATGCGTTTTGCTTCGCGGTGTGCATGTATGAGGAGTTCCTGACCGATGGTGACTGGAATCATGTCTCCATATCCAACGGTGGTCATGGTGATGATGGCCCACCAGAAGGTAGCGGGAATAGAAGTGAATGGCGTCTTCGCCGCATCCTTCTCTACGAAGTACATGGAAATGGAGAAGAGGAGGATGGAGTTTGTCAGTAGCATCAGCAGAGTTGAGAGCTCGTTGCGGCTGGCGCTGAGAGCTCGTAGGAAAGTACGCAGACCAAGCGAATAGCGGGCCAACTTCAACACTCGTACCACGCGCAATACTCGCATAACGCGCATTGCCAGCAAGGCTCCTTGGACATTAGCCAAAGAGTCCAAGTGGACGCCGCACAGATACAGACAGAGCTCGAGGTGAAAGGGGAAGATGGAGAGGGCATCAGAGATGTTGATGGGCTGTTTGACAAAATGGCATCGTTTTGGGGTGACCAGGAGGCGAGCGAAGTACCGTATTTTTGGGTGTATATCCCCCCATTGTATATCCCCCCCCCCCCCCCCAGTGTATAACCCCCCATTGGCAAAACATAAATTTTGCCCAGTGTATATCCCCCCTGGTGTATAACCCCCCATGTACTGGAAGGTACCTAGCCTACCTATGTAAGCTGGTCATAAGCTAGCTATAGCTACTCCTACACCAAGCTACTATGCCTATAAGCTTAGCTGAGCATGTTTTGTACTAGAATAACCCTGTTTTGACCGCGATTATGCCCTAAAACACATGCTTTTGACCTCAAAAACATGCCTCTACACACCTCTCAAAAACACAAATTTTGCCCAGTGTATATCCCCCCATTGTATATCCCCCCAGTGTATAACCCCCCATCAGACCTCTCGATTTTTGTATAGCCCCATGGGGCTATGCTATACACCCAAAAATACGGTAGTCGAGCGTGAACCAGGACACGCATGCGTACTCGATGGTCATCAACAGCTGATTGGGCTCCTTCGCATTGCTATTCGGCTTTTGAAAGTCTTCCATAGAGCCGAGAATGAGCGTTCCAATTGATAGCGCAATGAGACATACAGAGACAATAGCGTAGAGCCGGGCAAGAAGACTGGGTGCGCCGTCGAACTTCTGCTCCAAGGTGTACCAGACAGCTCGACGTACAGCACCACAGCAGACTTGGTCGAAGTCGTCCTCATCCTCTGATGCCACTTCGGTTTCGGTTGCAGTCTCATCATCGTCCGCAGGCATAGGGTAGCGTTCTCTTGGCAGAGATGGCAGCTGATTCAACTGCGATTTGCAACAGTCAGGAAGAGCCTGTATGGGGATCTGCCAGTACTGCAACTCTTGCAGGTAAAGCTGTGTGCAACCCAGTTCCAGTGGCATGATATGGTGATAGGGCTGTGCTTGATTCTGGTGATGATGATAATGGCATTGGATGATGAAGTCGAAAACAGTTGGGGATCTGGCGAAAAAGTAGCTATGCGATCGATTGCAATAGCCGTGTGCAACAGCCATGCGGCTTTTGTGGTCCAGCTGCAGGACGAAATGGGTGAGGAGGGATGAGAGCGGACTCTGGCGCATTCGCTCTTCGCTCACATGGAAGACACTGCCGCACAAGTTTAGATGAATGCAATTGGCCGCCGAACTCATCGTTTGGCAGGCGCAGAATACTTGGTCAGAGTTATAGCACCTAAAGTATTCTATACATGGAAAATTATGTTGTTCTACTGACCTCAGCGCGTGACAATAATGAGCGCATTGCGTTTTTGTTCGCACCTCGTACGCAGTAAAGCAATATGTAAAATTGGATTGAGTTAGCTGCAATAGCTAGCTATGCCGTAGCGTTTTCTTTGAGCGCCTAATAACGAACTGACTGTACCAGAAGAACCGTAACGTGTGAAAAAACTTTCATTTCCTCATCCAGTTGCACTTGTCGATGCAATAAGCCTGCGAATGCGCTGATTATTCTTCTGTTGTCATTTCCTTCGCCGGCCTCTGAAACAAAAGAAAGCTGGCTGTGCGTCAGCTCAAAAGGGTCCGTCCGTCATGCATCAACCGCATCAGCAGCTAGCGTAATCTCCGAGAACTGCAGCCATCATCAATCAGTCACTGCTCACCATTTCCACTGTAGTTTAATGGGGCAGCTGGCATAGAAACATAAGTAGAAAAACTTCGCATATTTGCACATATTCTAAACGGGCTAGGAACAAAAAAATAACATTTACCCAACCGTACTACGTACGTACATACAGTACTTGTATCAGTATATATCGTACATCACTTAGCACACAGAAAAGAGAGGGAAAAAGCTGGCTGCAAGTCGATTGAGAGTCTTTCAGAGAAGGCGTACGCTTTACGACTGCTGGGCATCCGCCAGCCAGTAGGTCAACTAGGTGTACGTAGAGGAAAAGTCTAGGCTGCCGCATCCCATCCCATTTAGCCTAACGACCTCTGCATTGAATAGAAAAGTACTAACGTATTGGTAGTAACAGCAATTGGCTACATGTTACGGCGGTGGGTTGCACAAGGAAGTAAAGCAGCAAGAGTACGTACAGTATGTAGTAGTATGGAATTTGAGCCAGGTGCTTTATTTATACACATTTGTATTATTGCTAAAGATTACGTACTCTTGTACTACGTGCTACCAATGAAAGCATTTCCTGATTGAGTGGAATACGGTATCCCCGCCCACAAAATGCCAAGTTCAGCACATACGCCAGCTATTTTTTAAAACTGTAACGGGCAACACAATTTCTAGCGCGAGTCTGTATCTTATCGGGTACTATGGGGTAAACCCGGGCACCTAGCTCTTTTTTAACTTTCTGCTTCAGCAAATGACAAACCAAATACTAGCTCATTTGAAAGAGGAGAGTTGAAAGAATCGATTTATATAATATTAGTCTCAATCGATCCATTACTTGCTGGGATATGCAACCCTGAAGCTTAGGTGGCCGGGACCCTGTTTACCCCATAGTATGCTATTACATGCACACACAGTGACACACCGGTACTATGGATAATGATGTGATGACAAAAAGGTACGAATCGAAGCAACTTGAGATAAAAAAATAGTGGCGAAATTACGCGTGCAAACGAAAAATTCTATATTACAACTATACATTGTACAGAGTGTCTCATAATAAGCCGAACACTTTTCCGTCGGTGCATTTAACTCTGGAATCAAACGTTGGATTTTCATGCGGTTTTTTGTATTTAGTAGCCAAGGCTTCAACTTAGATGTGTACAAAATTTCATTCTCCACATACTTCGGAAGTTGCGACGGTTTGAATCTCGAAGCTAAAAATCGACGTTTTCCTTCAGTATGGAGAAAAATTTCGGTCTTAATTTTTTAAGTTACTCTGTTCCATGCGTTTGCGATGGTGGCACTGGGGATAATGCATGAGATACACATTTCCTAGCATTTTGGGACATCTTTTTTCATTACGAGACTAATTTTATCTTGGACCCATGCAAAAAAGACCCCTAAATCGGCACTACCAGTTAGAAAAACCCTCGTTTTTGACCGCCGGAGAAAGAAGGTGTTTGAGCACCTTCCACTGGGCCTACGAAAGTTGAAACCTTGGCTACTAAATATGTACAAAAAAAACCGAATGAAAATCTAACATGTGGTTCCAGAGTTACATGCACGGAAAAGTGTTCGGTTTATTATGAAACACCCTGTACATAGTGCTTTATGCGTTCTTCATTCACAGGCGAAAGGAAGTACTGTATGTTTCAAAGTATCCCGAAACTTTTCACATGTACCCGTCTTAGCCTTGGAGTATTCGATATATACGAATCGTTTTTCTCGGTTTCCCCATCACTCTGGACATTCTTATCCACTTGGTAATATCGGCAGAAGTTTTCCACGATCATGGTAATGGGAAACGCCAGGACGATCACTAAATATATTGTGATAATTGTACACATAAACACAAGTTGGATGCACTTTGTGTTATCCTTGCGCTCGTTCAAGTAGCGACAAGACCATATGGATGGTTGCTGCAATGTATATATGCATGTGCTTCAACCGCATCACTAGCTTTTGCGTTGAATCTTACCGCCAGCGATTGTGGCGAATGAAGCTATCATCTTGCCGCCTGAAACGGAGTGTTTGACTTGACACCACAATTATTATATTGGTAGTCATGGCGCTCCTATCTGTGGGGTTTCGATTACAGCCCATTGACGGATTCTTCAATCTTACCTACTGTTACTGGGATCATATCTCCGTATCCAACCGTTGTCATTGTAACAATCGCCCACCAGAAGGTTGCCGGTATGGAGGTGAATGGAGAGTTGTCTGCATCTTTTTCCATAAAATACACGCCTGAAAGCCCTTGATATGATTACTACATGTCGCCGAGCGCTGTTTGCTGCAGTACAGGCACAATGCTTCTTATGTGCTAATGGTGGTTTATTACCCGTGGAAAATAGGAAGACACCAGTGGACAGGAACATGAGCAGCATTCCAATCTCTCTGCGACTAGACGTGAGAGTGCGAAGGAAAGATTGCAAGCCGCCACTGTACCTGGCCAATTTGAACAGACGCAGGACACGCAGTATGCGCAACACGCGCATGGCCAACAGAGCCCCTTTCACATTGCGTAACTCCACTGGGCTGCGACCAGACACGATTAGCAGAACTTCCAAGTAGACAGGAAAAATGCTGAGGGCGTCCACGATGTTGGTAACACCCTTGAGGAATTCGAGTTTTTTGGCTGTCACCAGCAGTCGAGAAAAGTACTCAATCGTGAACCATACAACGCACCCATACTCCACCAGCTCCAACTCATTGATGGGCTCGCGATCTTCCTTCTGAAATTCCTTCATAGAACCCAAGATGAGAACAGCTATGGATATACAAATGACAGCGACAGATATAAGGGAGAAGCATTTGGCGACGGGGCCGGAGTTTGGGTGCTCGAGAATGTGCCAGAGACGACGCATGACACTGCCCAAGCAGAGAGTGGCGTACTCATCGTCCTCGGTTGGCGCAGCATCTTCACCAGTGGCAGCCACATTGCCATTCTGCAGCTGCTTGATCAGCTCCTCCTCCGTCGTGGGAGATAACGGACTGAGTCCGAGCCAGTTCCTGCAGCACTCGGCCACAAAGTCGGTGTTGATGCGCCAGAAACGAAGCTCGTTGAGATACTGCTCAGAGCAGACCATTGATGGACTGTGCAGGGTGCCGGTGGAGACAAAGCTGAGGATGTGCTCGAAGAAAAGCGGACTGCGCGACAGGAAATACGTGCGCGTATCTGCGCAATAGGAGTCCGCTAGTCGAAGCTGCATTCGCTGTTCATGTGATGCAGCGAGTACGAAGTCTCGCAGAAGGGAGCTGCGCTGATTGCTGGCCACATCCGCCCTCCGTATCTTATACAGCTGACCGCTGAGACTGAGCTGAAGAAACTCCAGAGACTCCTCTTCTTCTGCTTCCGCCACACCGCTGCTGTTCTCTGCTGGCCGCAATAGCGGCTCGTCGTCAGCTGTCGACATTTCAAGCGTAATCGGCATCTGCTTGAAATTATAGTATCTTCCTCGTTCAGTATTGTGAGCTCTATGGGTACATGATATTATGAAATGTATGTAAAGTATGCACCTGACAATGACGACACAAAGCTCGTACTATTTCAAGCTTCAGCAGTGCCGCGAAAACTATTTCAATTTATACGAGGAACTAAAAATAAAAAAGTTGTCCCAATTTTTTACCGCGCACTCATTGCTAAGAACTGCCATTGATTGGGGGTGACAAACATGTGTAAACTGATTGAATTTTCTGGAAGACTACCGTACTGATAATGTGTGCTGATATCGAGAAAATAGCCCCTCGAAACCGCACAAAAGTCGTACGTCCCGGGTCGGTGTGGACAACTTGATAAAACTAAAGGGTCTATGCGAAAGTATGGTGCGCGCGCGTTAGACAGTTGCGAAACGCGCGCCAAATTCTGGTCCTCTTCTTTCGCAACTGTCTACGCGCGCGCGCCGTACTTTGTACGCGGCGCATAGACAACCTTCGATTTTTTCAAACTGTCCACACCGACTCGGGATGTACGACTTTTGTGCGGTTTTGAGGGCGGACCAACTGGAACACATTGACATAGGTACATCTGTAATGTACATATGTATGTACCTACACTGACATCGTGAAAATGCGCAACAGTATGTAAGCCAGAAGACGATGGAGGACGACTCAGTCAATGAGGCCAAAGCGCGAGTTCAGGATAACAGAAGGATTATGGTTGCGCGCTCGAAGAAGCTAATTTGTAGTTCGCTCCGAAAAGCATTGCTTCAAAAAGTCGGATGCTAAGAAAGTCAAATAATATGGTAGCCTGATAAGAGCCTTGCCAGCATATGTCGTTGTGTTTTTTTCACTTCAGCACGGCTGCGCAACGAACAATCCTCATTTTCATGAATAAGGCGTACCAGACAAAAAGCCAGTGGTCGGTCGCATGTACACAGTATGTACAGTACGCATGCAGTACAGTACCTGATACTGTACTATGCAGTACACGTCAAGTATACGTGTGACTGACCGGCACCAGGATCAGGCAAGACATTATGGTACGCTATGTAGGAACCAGCACAGTGCGTACATAGGTACGTACGTACTGCACAGTACATACGTACATATCCACTGCTTTTCTGTCAAAGCTGCACTGTAAATGGTGGTACCCTTCCTGCTCAGCCGGCTGTTCTCAATGGTGAAATATTGGCTCGAAGCCTAACAACAACTGTGATCTTTCGAGATCCTAGTTTTTTCTTCGAATACGGAACGATTGGATCTAAAGGGATTGCGCGCTGAAGAGGAGCGTCAATTTGCTGCGTCACCATAGTGGTACTGCTAATGAGCGCGCCGTTTCGATATTTATTAGCTTTTGAACGCTGATCCATTTTGGTGTCAAAATGCAATTTTTCGATACATAAAGTATCCGACGCTGAGTTTCGTAATTTCGTTCAATGAGCGCTTGATTCTTCGCCACAACACAAACGGTACGTGCTACGTAAGTAAGTACAGTACCTTACAGACATCGGACTTTCAGCGTCGAAGTTGAACATTGAATAGGAAAATTTACGAGCACATCGCTTTGTCATTTGCGATAGCAATTCAAATACAGTACACCCACACCACGACAGCTAAAAGACGAAAAGAACGTCGGGTAGGGGAGAAGGTGAACTGAGCAGTGCTATGTCATTAGCATTAGGGTGCAAATAAAAGATTGTTTGTGTGTAGCTCGTGTTCTGTGTAATTACAGTACCTACTTTACCTACCTACGTTCAGTCTGCCTATCACGTTCGTTCGCGCATGTTTGCTTCTTCAGGTACTTCAGCAAGAACAAATGAGCTGTGACCCGTAATACCGGATATGCGGGTTGTCCCATGTCCGTTGTGCACACCGTGCAGTGCCCGCTGCCGTACTGGCACAGTATGCATTTCCTTGTGCGTTGGTCTTCTTGAACGTCTGTAACAGATGTCTATACGCTGCGCTGTGTGTCGTGCCGGCTGCGCGCGGCCTGACCGCGTCGTGTGCAGGCTTCGTAAGAGAGGGGGCGGGGTTTCGCGCGCAGCGTACCTACGAAACAGAACTTATGCGGTGTGAGCTTCATGGGATGATGGCGTAACAAACAAGCATAGAGCTACAGAGGATCAGGTTACTGTAGGTTATACGTAAGGTGCGATAAAGTCACGCCACACTATGGAAGCGTCGCGTCATTGCTGACTGCAGCGGATGATGTTCATGCGTACGTACTATACGTAGGTATACGGTTTACTGAGGCAACGAAGATGGAGGAAAAGCAGACTTGTATTGTATGTACGATACGGCGTATTTCTGTCGTCCATTTCTAAGACTAAGTCTATAGGGAAATAAAGCATACCAGAAGTTTGACTCCGCGTCGCCTCCATATGCTGCAGTATTTCTCCAAGAGGGCAATATGATTATTCATCTGCTTTTTGTCCAATCCATCAAAGACATTTGGAGAATCGAGCATACTCTGCTCACCGTAATTGGTTCTCTCTTGTCGTATACTGCATAGAATGTTTATAATAACTGAACCAATCCAAACGCCCATTACTCCATAACATAGAATGTTTAAAATAACTGAACCAATCCAAACGCCCATGCATTACTCCATAACAAAACTTCAGAATTTTATCGGGTGTTTAGCTCATAGACAAGGCTTCAAGAGTTTTTGGGTTGCGCAATTTGAGCGGTTGCTTGCTTGCTTGCTTTATATTTTCAAAGTGTGGGAAACCAGGCAAACGCAATTGAACCAGGCAATACGATGAAATCGCAATCACCCTAGCGTATTCATTGACCTAGCACCCATATGTAGATACCTAATTACGGAGTCCTGCTAATACATAAACTAATCGGCGTAGTAGTCAAATCGTATCCATAGGGAAGGCCTAAAACGGTCCAGGTCAGGTGGGCTGATTGTTTCTTTTCCTCCTTCTTCTTCGAAATTGCCTTCTTCTACCCTCTAGGTTTTCTCGATTCAGCTGCTCAGCGGGGTCAGATAGAAGAGGAATGTGTAGCTCACGGCGTTTTGCTTCTTCTTGTAGTGACTCGAAAAAGCCATCCTCTTCAATACGTCTGCGAAATTCCGCTAGGCTAGGGGTACGACGCACGAGTGTACCATCGTTCTCCTTAAGAAAAAGTTCGGGAGGGAGCAGATTCCAAAGGTCGATGGCGAACTCAAGGGTGGTCTTCGTCGCACGCATTTTTTGCCGTCGGGCCGCTTCGGGAAACTGGGGGCAAAGCTGCAAGCGCAGGCGGTGAGAGCCGGGTCGCGCCAACCGATGAATCTGGCGCATGGCACGGGGAGGATCCTGGACACAGGAAAGGACGCCATCTGGCAAGTGTCTTTGTCCATGAATGTATTTAAAGATTGTCAGCATTTGCCTCACGAACGCTATCTTGGTTAGCGGATTCCACTATAAACGGAATATATAGTGGAATGCCTTGTTCGTATTTGCAATATAATTTCCAGAACTTGGGAGGGTTTAGGAGCATCAGTTTTGCGTACCAGCGTTATGAGCCATTTTGAGCCGCTTTGCTTTATTCACGCAAAAAACTTTGAAGCCTTGGCTATCACTTGAACCGGACTCTGTCTGACATTTAGTTCTGGGGTAATTGCGGGTTTGGTTCGTTTACTGAAACACTCTGCATACTGTTGCGGTCCAAAGAAGTGATATAAATAAAGCATTTGAAGCACAAGTTTATTTTCGGTATCTCGAACTTGGCGGCTAGAGAATCCTGTTGCACAAAGGATGGAAAGGTGGAACAATGCATAAAATTGAACTCGAACGAGGCTGGTTGGTCAGCTGTACATACGTAGTATTTTTTCAACTGTGTAGATATTGCTAAACAATTGCAACACTGCGAACGGAAAGACGATTGATGCGTCTCTCTCCTCCTTCTGGTCCACCAGTATGTTGCTGGTAGGTTTCGTTGAACTTTTCCACAATCATTGTAATCGGAAATGCCAAAACTGAAGATGAAAACAGGGTCAAATTTAGACACAGCAGCCATGAACCTGGTTGCGCAACTGCATGCGTAGGTACATATTGTATGTGTATACACACACAAACGTCATTCACCGGTTGGCTGAATATTTCTGGATGGCCGGCGAGCTTACACCTTAGTTTTACACTCTGATTTTCAGTGGAATTTTTGATCAGTGTAAAGCTGCAGTGAAAATCAGTGTCGTCCGCTCGCGACCAGTATATACAGAGTGTCCCATAATATACTCCGGGGGTTTCCGCGCTTATAACTCTCGAGTTAAAGCTCAGATTTCAATGCGGTTTTTTCTGTTGTGTAGCCAAGGCTTCAACTTAGACACATGGAAAATTTCATCTGCGTAGCTTAATTGGTTATGGTTTTATTGACCCTCAAAATGTTGGTTCCTTTTTCGCAGTTTCTCCTTCAGTATAATAGCGGTTTTGAGTTGAAATAGCTTCAATTTGAATTTACACGTCCAGACTTTCAACCTGGCGTCCACACATCAAGTTCTCTTGCAACTTTGACTGCTCTAAGTCACTTAGAACAAAATTAGCAAGGTTGATAGTAAACTGTGCCAAAAAATATGCCGAATTTTGTTTATTCAGGGAAAAAGTCCATAGAAAAGGGGCTATAGAAGGTAGCTGTATTGAACCGGTTCCAATTGCAATAAAATCTCGTTTTTCCTGCATCTAAGTTGAAGCCTTGGCTACATGATGCAAAAAACCGCATTGAAATCTGAGCTTTGGATCGAGAGTTATTTCCGTGTAAAGCCCCGGAGTATATTATGGGACACCCTGTATTATGCAAGCCATACCGGTACATTACACTCGACTACTGTAATGTTTCGTGTATAGCCCCCTGGGGCTATATGATCGGTAAGCCCCGATTAGGGGGGCTATATTCGAGAGGGGCTATACAACAGGGAGCTATATAAAAGGGCCTTTTGCATTAGTGACCAAAGTAAGGTTTTTTGACCTCCTGAACTGTTTTTCTGGTTTATTTTGCATGTTTTCAATACTAAAGTGGTATAAAACAAGCTATTCTTGGGCAAAATTATCATTTTGGGCTATGATCGGCCTGTCTGAAGGGGTGGTCAGGTCAAGAGGGGTAAAAACCAAAATGTATCCCAAACTGTCCCAAATGATTTGCCATCAACTGCTATGGCTAGACACACGTCAAAAACGCTGTTTTCAGCTGTAAGAACCTTATCGTTTTCGTCGTTTTTCGCGGTCTCTGATATGGGGCTATATACGAGTACAAGTGACGATAGGCACCGATTAGGGGGGCTATATACGAGGGGGGCTATATTCGATGGGGCAATACACGAAACATTACAGTACTATATCACAATGTACGTACGTACCTATGACTCCAGCAATTGTAGCAATTCCAGCAACCAGCTTTCCCCCTGAACAATTTCAATAAATCTTGCATGAATATTATTGAATGTGCCCATGTAGAGCACATAGTATGGTATGGTAAGGTGCACACTACACACTACACAGACTACGCTGTTTGTCTTGGCTTGCCAGTGGTCATGTGCAACAAGTCCTCTGCTTAAGATGGACGTTTTGTAATCGATATATTGGTTTTTTTAAAATTTGTGATTGATTTATCTTTTTTGTTGTGTTTTTGTGGCTGCAAGTGGATAGTGGATTTTAAGAACTGTGATGTTGTATGAAGTTTGGTTGGTTCAACTGTTCTGCTTTTTCGGTTGAGACCGAAAAAGCTGGTGTCTCACAGAGTGGTTTAACATAGAGTGTAAATAAATATTCAATTATGTGTTGTTCATTATTTTGATGATAGTTTAGTGTTTCCATTCAAGCGAATTACGTTTGACACAATAGTCCACCTGAATCTGTTGAAGATGTGGGGGGGGGGGGGGATGTGAGAGTGGAATGAGTAGGAAGGAGTTGAGTAAGCTGGTTGGGAAAGTTTTTGGGACAATATTGAGAATCCATTTTATGTTGAAGTGCTGGAGTGGGATGTGAGCTCTGGCTTTGATAGCAGATGGACAACTTATATAGAAGAACAGTGATAAAACCACCAATAGTCATTCCTATTGTGTACTCCCATTACATTACTGTCTCATTATAGTGATTACCCACCTCTAATAGCCACAGCCAGCACGCCAGCACCCCGCCAGTTGCAAATTATTGTGTACTCCCATTACGTACATCACTGTCTCATTATAGTGATTACCCACCTCTAATAGCCACAGCCAGCACGCCAGCTTCGGCCAGCTACGCTGGCCTCGCTGGCTTTGCTGGCAAACTATACTCACCTCTATTTTAAAACGCGATGTCTGGAAGGATTCAGTATTGCTGTACAGTACCGTGGACAGGGGGGTAATTTTCAGTTTTCTGCTGATGACGTGAGCTGATAGCCCAACTGAGTTTAGGTATTTTTACAAAAAGACAGGGTCGAAAATTCGCACCCAGTCCTGAGATATAAGGCCTCAAAGTTGACCACAATTTGACCCTGATTTTTCATACCATCATACTCATCAATTGAGAATCCATACCTCTAATAGCCAGCACACCAGCTCGGCCAGCTACGCTGGCCTCGCTGGCTTTGCTGGCAAACTATACCCACCTCTATTAAAACGCGATGTCTGGAAGGATTCAGTATTGCTGTACAGTACCGTGGACAGGGGGGATTTTCAGTTTTCTGCTGATGACGTGAGCTGATAGCCCAACTGATTTTAGGTATTTTACAAAAAAGACAGGGTCAAATATTCGCATCCAGTCCTGAGATATAAGAGAAGGTCCACGAAAGAGCGGGGCAAAGGCTGAAACCGGCTGATCTCCGATTTCGACAAAACCTAGCTCATTCGAAAGCGCGTCAAAAGTTATGTAAAACGCGACAATTCCGACCCTTCTGCGCTTAACCTTTAGCGAGATATGGCCGCTCAAAGATTCGCCAACTTGAGTGACACTTTTGTCCAACTCAATTTTGGACCTTTCGCGCATAAACGGCCATATCTCGGCAACCAATAGGGGTATTCGCATGCGCTTTTTTTTGTTCAACTCCCCATTCTTCCCGGAATTATATACTTTTCGAACGAAATTTTTAACCCCTACCGTAATCGAGATATTGAGACAAACGTGGTGTCAGTTTTTTTAAAATTGGCAACTTTTGGGCCTAACTTTGACTGAAGATTGCCAAGCTCGGCAACGGTGTACAGAGACGGCACCTAGCTCATTGAATAGCTCAACTCTTGCTCTTTCGAATGGTATATGCCATGTCCATTCCGCTGAAGAAAAGTTTTGAATTACTGTTACATTACTGTTTTTGAATTACAGGCTGTTTTTTGCCGAATGTGCGATTTGAAGGTTTAAGACGGCATTTAAGCGTATTAAGGATGCGATTTTTGAAATCTACATCAAATTCTACACCAGGTAGGTTCTTTGGTTTTTTCAAGTTTCCACCAAAAATTTATTACAACAACAAATAGACATTGAAAGGTGGGCAGTTTTGGCGAACTTTTGAGTTCCTTCTGAGTTCAGGGTACCTGTCATTTTGGTGAACTTTTGCAGTACTGAGTGCAACACTTTGTCTATTTTGGCCTATTTTGCTTTCAGATAGGCCAAAATCAAAGAACCTACCTTGTGTAGAATTTGATGTAGATTTCAAAAATCACATCTTTAAAACGCTTAAATGCCGTCTTAAACCTTCAAATCGCACATTCGGCAAAAACAGCCTGTAATTCAAAATTTTTCTTCAGCGGAATGGACATGGCATATACCATTCCAAAGAGCAAGAGTTGAGCTATTTAACGAGCTAGGTGCCGTCTCTGTAGACTGTTGCCGAGCTTGGCAATCTTCGGTCAAAGTTGGGCCCTCACGCTGCCAATTTTCAAAAAATCGACACCACGTTTGTCTCAATATCTCGATTACAGTAGGGGTTAAAAATTTTCTTTGAAACGTATATAATTTTGCGAAGAATGGGGAATTGAACAAAAAAAACCGCACGCGAATATCCCTAGTGGTTACCGAGATATGGCCGTTTATGCGAGAAAGGCCTGAAAATTTAGTGGTAAGAAAGTGTCACTAAAGTTGGCCAAACTTGAGCAGCCGTAACTCGCTAACGGTTAAGCGCAGAAGGGTCGGAATTGTCGCATCTTACATAACTTTTTACGCGCTTTCAAATGAGCTAGGTTTCGTCGAAATCGGAGATCAGACGGTTTCAGGTCCCCATACTGGGCTGCCCCGCTTTTTCGTGGACCTTTTCATAAGGCCTCAAAGTTGACCACAATTTGACCCTGATTTTTCACCCTAAAATTAGGGTAAATAGCCCCACAGTAGGGCTTTAGGGCTATAAATTTGCACACAAATAGGCCCTATGGTACACATAATGGTGGTACACATAATGGTGGCACATGTAATGATGAAAGAGAATATTGATTCTCGAAAATTAGTTCGATGAATCTTTGCTTCTTATTTCCACACTGAATCGAACCCCATCCCATTATTTACGGATTACCGTATTTACTGTACATAGCCTCCTACCATGCATAAACCCAAATTTTCAAAAGACACACAAAATGATCTATAAATAGGCCAAATATAAGCGTACCTCCATATGTACTGTAGAGTGGTGGTATACATAATGATGGTACACATAATGGTGGTACACATAATGGTGGCACATAACGGTGGTACACATAATGAAGAAGCATTTGTACTGAAGAAGCATAATGGTGGCACATAATGGTGGCACATAATGGTGGTACACATAATGAAAGAAGCATTTGTACTGAAGAAGCATTTGTAGTGATGCAGCCCATAGACCACACAGCTCCCTGCGCTCTCAGTACTGAAATAGATTTCCATGCGCAACCGACACAGAGGCTGCCTGCTTACACGCGCGCGCGTACAAATCGCTCCGCCCACTCCACTCTCACTGGCCGATAGTGGACTGCGCTGATTGGCTGCGGCTGCTATAAGAGGGCATTTTTCGTAATTCTTGACTTAGGCCTGAATGGCAGAATCGATAAATCAAATGTGTTGCGATCTAAAGGTTCCGAGTTCAAAACTACCCTGGTACAAGAATTTTATAAATTCAAAAATTATACTTATACACACAAAACATACACCCTGTACAAAAGATAGGCGACCTAAGTATGTTATTAAGAGGGAAAGCAAGCCTACATATGTACGTATACAGAGAAAATATTTCCTTTACAAAAGATAGCCGGTTCTAAGTACGTTGTTAAGGAAAGTCAAAAGTGGGACATTCGTATCCTGCAATGATGAGGGTATTCTCCAGCACTGCGCCTATCAACCCACGTTGAACGAAGCCATCCCTTCTGTCTCACGGCTTATGCCGTGAGACAAAAAGGACTACTGGACATCCCATCCATCCATCCCGAAGGTTATGCACCAGTAAATAAGTACGGTAAGTTTTCAAGGGTAAAAATCGTCACAAATCTATCGCCCACAACCCGAAACACGTACCTTGCACACCTCAAACAATAGCGACACTTCGAACATGCAGGTTGCGTTGCGTCCTTTTCTGTTGTCTCTCCTGATTTTCGCCGTCTAGGTTTGCTTGATAATGCAATGAGAAGTTTTCCACTATCATAGTAATGGGAAAGGCCAAAACTTGAAACAAAAAATTGGAAAAGATGAGGAGCTGTCACCACGGTAATATACTCGTTTAACAGAGCCAAGTGACGCATCCTATTGGTTACCGATCACTCCACTGATTGTTGCGAATCCAGCCACCAGCTTGCCACCTGTGAACTCACAAAATTCTGCATGTGAAACAGTGCGTGAAACAATGTCCATATGTACAGTACCCAACACAGTGAAGAACGGTACGTACAGTATATGCTACGTCGTTCGGGCATGCATGTAACCGAGAAATCACAATCTATCCACTGTACGTATGCTACAATAGTGCAGCCGCCAGCAACCAGAATACCGACTTTACCGGTGCATAGCCCAAAATACTGAAGCTGTGCGTGTGTAGGCTATGCTGTCGGTCGGGTATATTTTTTTTGATTAAGGAGCATAGACAGTCTTCCAACTATGTACGTGTGTAGCAAGCAATGTGACGTGCACTGGTATGCATCAACTGCACTAGACCAACCTATTTTTCACACTGCACAGCAAATGAAACAGGTGCAACCTCTGGCAAGCCTTTAGCTCACTATGGGATAAGTAGGCCTACACGTACGCACAGGATGAGGATACATACCTGAGTGCATACTTACCTACGCTGACGGGGATCATATCTCCGTATCCAACAGTGGTCATAGTGACAACTGCCCACCAGAAAGTTGCCGGTATGGAGATGAAAGGTGTCTCTTTGTGGTCCTTTTCGAAGAAATACACACTAGTTGAAAAGAGAAGCATCTGAAATGAACAGTAAACTGCTGTATAAGTAATATGCCGAATAATCCGAATCAGTCATAACCGAAATGCACCATTATAAGGTGTAACGCATAGGTATAGGTAGAGTAGACTTACAGCGGTTGAGAGGAACATGAGTAGCATGCCGATCTCCTTTTTACTGGAGTGAAGGGTGATGCCGAAGGATTTTAGTCCTCCACTGTATCGTGCCAGCTTGAGAACCCGGGCAACTCGAAAGACTCGCAGTACACGCATGGCCAACAGAGCACCTTTCCAGTTCTGCAGATTGTCAGTGGTGCCCTTGCCGGCAAGCATGAAGCTCACTTCCACATAGAAGGGAAAGAGACTGAGCGCATCCACCACGTTGATGGGACTCTTGATGAAAGCGCAACGGAGGGGCGTGATGAGGAGGCGGAAAATGTACTCGAAAGTGAACCAGGCTACGCACACGTATTCGATGAGGACCAGCACGTGTATGGGCTCCGTCTCCTCATCCTGAAACTCCTTCATACTGCCGAGAATGAGAAGAATTACGGAGATGGCAACGAAGCCAGCAGAAATCGCCGTCAACACTTTAGCCGCCAGATTGTAATACGGATCCTCCAGCGACTTCCAGAGTACGCGACGAGTATTGCCGAGAAAAATATGAGTGAACTCATCTTCGCCATTTCCAGCCACCTTCTCCTCGGTCTCAAACTTGACGCCGAGCTGGCCGTTGGAGAGTGGCGCCTTCTCCTGCTCCTCCGCTACTCCGTCTCCGTCGCCTTCCTCTTCCTGTCCGACGCCACAACCTTTTTGCTCTGCTGAGGAGGACGATGCCACCGCGTAGCAGCTCTCAGTCTCATCCACCTGTGCCGCCACGTGTGCTGCCGCAGTCAGTTCGTGATCATTCAGCTCGTATTCGGACAGTTCCAGTTTCTGTCGACAGCAGACGGGCAGTCGACGAAGGTTGACGCGCCAGAACTTGAGTTCTTCCAGAAACTCGCGAGTGCAGACGCCTTCGGGACAGTGTATGTGAGAGGAGGCGAGGAAGTTGAGGATGCAGTCGAAGAGCTGCGGACTGCGGAAGAAGTAGTAGACGCGCGGCTTGGAGTTGGAAGCGTAAGCGCACACCTTCTCTCTGTCCTCATGCGACCAGCCGGCGAATTCTTCCAGCAGAGTGGAATGCCGATTGGCTGCTAGTCCGCGCCGGTCAAACTCGTAACTTCGACCGCACACGTTGATCCGCAGCAACTTCTCCTTTTCCGTCGCCATGCCAGGCCAGCTCACACTTGAAATAGGTACCTGCTATGCAGCATCAGTCGATCTGTGGCCGCATTGACGGTTCGATAGTGTCCGCTCGTATTTACACAAAAGTACAGTACGTGTACGTACATGTACATACACGACACACCTCTACTTCGAGTGTGCATTGCATACGTACACTTGTACATAGTGCATTGCGTACTACAGTATCATAATAACAGTTCTCTATGACCGTTGTTCTGTAATTCGTACAAGAATTGGAGGGGATCGTTCACCGTTGGTGTAGCTAACAAAGCCAGCGCATCAGTCATTTAGGAGACGGAGATAAATGAGTGGTGCCTTCGAGTTTTCGCACCGCTGTGTCCGCTCGAAGATGAGAAAACTAAGCCACTCCTCCCCTACCCTATCCCATCTTCAATCTCTCACCGTGGGTGAACTGAACTCCCTTCCCACCAGTAGGGAGCCATTAAGCCATCTACCCTTACCCTCACTTGCTCATGCTGAAACTTTATGGCAACAACGACAACGACACCATCTTGACACCAGAAGTGTCATTGTCATTTTCCGCTATTGCTGATTGCTAATAGTCACAGCCGTGTGTGAATCCCAAAAAAACGGTACATCCGCACGCATGTTACATGTATGATAATATGGCGGATTCGGACCGGCGGGGGGGGGGGGGGAGTATACATACTTATGTATGTACGCAGGTCGCAGGCGCATAATATTTTAGGTCAAAAGACACGTGATTATGGAATGACTGAGCTTAAAGGGGATCTGGCGGGAATTTAGTACGGGAAGGGCAAATTTTTTATATTTTTGACTTTTGAGTGGTCTATCCGATGTAAAATTATGTCCTCATTCGATCTAACCCCACATTCTGGAGTCAATTTTGCCTCGTGAAGCGGCGCCCCAGTTAGGAAGGGGATTTCGCAACACTGTGGCCTATTTCGAGCTTTCTAAATGGGGCGCCGCTTCACAGAGACAAAATCGGCTCCAGAACATGGGGTTAGATCGAAAGAGGATGCGATTTTACATAGGTAGGTGCTTTCAAAAGTTATAAATTCGAAATATGCCTCCCCATACAAACTTTCCCGCCAGATCCCCCTTTAAAACAGGGTTATTATAGCACAATACGTATAGGCTTATAGGCAGGCATCTACAATAGCTTGATGTAAGCGTGGTTATGGGTAGCTAGCTAGCTTATGGCCAGCTTACATACTTACATGCCATATGTACATACGTACGTACCTTGTCACCTGGATAAAGAGCCCACCCTGACCCTACCCTACACAAGGCAAAAACATGATGGCAACTTAGTAAATCATGGGACTAAGCTGGCAAGTGCGGAAGTGCAACGCATACATTCCTCTTTATTGTGTGTGTACAGTACAGCACGCATGTACACTGTTATCAAGTGGTGAGGTTCGAATTTTTTATGGTAGCGCTCCCTGAATATCGGAAATGAGTACACGACACGGCGCGGAGAATTAATGCTGGCAATCAAAGATTTTTCTTAGCTCCATCAGTATGCCGCTATTTGAGCTGCGGCGAGCCTTCGAATACAACTGAGCTACACGGGGTGAGATTTACGTCAGCATTTGAACTTGGAATATCTTGCCATTTATCACCTACGTCTATTAGTACAGTACCTACTTTACTTACTTTAGTACTTGCTAATACATTACTTACTTCGAAAGGCAGCGATGTTTTGCCCAAATACGAACACCGCGGATTATAATGCATACTTCCAACTATTTTAATAAACGTGAACGAACAACTTCAATAACCAATTTTGTCTGAAGTGTCGACTACCAATATTGTACATTAGTGGTTTCGATCGAAGCGAATACGATACACATTTTGTCGTCATTTTTTCCGCAAATTAGAGCTTTTTCAACGTTTGTGAAACTCCACCACCTACCCAACCAATCCATACTTCGACTTCGTACAAAGCAGTACGTGACGTGTACATCCTATGTATATGCATTACAAACTGTTTGTACTAATTGGTATAGCGTTGTACCACAATTTTGGTAGGCTTGCTAGCTTACGCCGATATTGGAAGGCTAGGGGCTAGTACATTGGAGATGTCACGGAAAAGGGATCACTGTGTCCGCTCAACTTGGTGAACAGTTTAACTTTTTGATCCGGAATTTTCCGAAAATGCTGGTATTGGTCGGAACGCTGATATACAAGTAGGCCTATAGATGAACAATGACAACTTGATCCATAATGACGTACAGTATGCAAGCGTAACGAAGAAAAAATTTGACAAGCAACGGCAAAAAGTGAACAAGTCTTTCTTTTGGACGAAAAGCTGCCAAGTGTCTCCTGTGTCTGAGGGACAAAAAGCTTAGCTTTCTCAATGCTCGCCAAATGCAAACATATGTATGTGCAATAGAGCGCCAAAAAGGCTTTCGCTTCACTCTCAGGCTCCAGTTTTCTGTACTAACTTTTCTAACAACAAAAGCTTCGATGATAGTACCCCCTTCTTGTTTTAGTACCATATGCTTTCATCCTTTTGACGTAAGTTCAATAGGGTATCTAGCAGAAACGAAAGGCGCTTGCTCTTGTGAAGCAATTAGCTCCTCGCTTAGAAAAGCTATCGTTTCCCACTTGCTGCTACAGTATGCCCATAATGTTGTCGAAGTTGGTAGCTGTGTATCCCATTATCGGTGAGCAAGAAACGAGCGCTTCCTGCGCCTGATAGGCAAGTGAATAAGGGGGAAAAGAAAAGCAGCAGCGGCAAGAAAGATTACGTCCTCAATATCCTCACTGTTCCGTTTGAAAGTCCAAAAAAATCAGTGCCCGCTCTGTGCGCATGACAGCTTTTACGCAGACCTTGAGTCGTCATTTTTTAGATCCAGACAAGCAAATATCCGACGATTAGCCATGAGCATCAAGCCTGTGTGGCTGCGGGGTGGGAACACTAAAGAACTCCCACATCCTACTGTCAGTCAAGTGTCAGGTGGGCTTTGATTCACGCTTTGTCTTTCTCGCATTATTTGTAGTGCATAATGTTTAATTGGGGGGGGCGCGCCGGCATGGGGAATAGTTTGTTCGATATTTTGTAGGCTAATTATGTAGGTTACCAATCAGGCATTCTGGATGAGTAGTAAGGTGTAACCTTACTACCGTATTTTTGGGTGTGGCTATACAAAAATCGAGAGGTCTGATGGGGGTTCTACACTGGGGGGGGGGGGGGGGGGGGATATACACTGGGGGGGGGGGGGGGGGGGGATATACATGGGACAAAATTTATGTTTTTGAGAGGTGTGTAGAGGCATGTTTTTGAGGTCAAAAGTACGTGTTTTAGGGCATAATCGCGGTCAAAACAGGGTTATTCTAGCACAATACATGCTCAGCTAAGCTTATAGGCATGGCAGCATGGTGTCGGAGTAGCTATAGCTAGCTTATGACCAGCTTATCTAGGTAGGTTAGGCACCTTCCAGTACATGGGGGGTTATACACCAGGGGGGGATATACACTGGGCAAAATTTATGTTTTGCCAATGGGGGGTTATACACTGGGGGGGGGGGGGGGGCCATACTCAAGCGGGGGGGATATACACCCAAAAATACGGTACTGGATGTATAAAGCTGCTTGGTACCTAAAGTTTGCAATATTACCAGTGGGCGAACTGCATATACAGTATGTACATATGTACACATACATACTGATTCGCCATTGGCGCTAATTATAGGCGGTCGCGACCTGACCTCTCTTTATCAGTGCTTTTTTATCAGTGCTGGTGTGGTCACCGATTAAAAAACGTACTGAAAAACAGAGGGATCAGCTGCTTTATGACCATCCATAATTCTTTGCTCAAGAAGTGAATTGAATACTGCTTATATGTATATGTACGGTAGTGACAGAGTTTTTATATGAGGGCTTGAAGAAAGAGAAGAGCGCAGTCTTCTCTAGCTATATAGTGCTCTTGTACCGGGAAAAGAAAGAAACCAGCGCAGCAGTAGTATGGACAAAAGTGCTTCAAAATTTCCAATCCAAACATATTTTTTCTGGAAACTTGCATATGAAAATTGATCTATGTCTCCTGTTTGTTTTGGCGACAATGGTGCCCATCCCACATCGAAGTGTGACGAATGACACTCCGATACAATTCTAATTCTAGACCAGGGAATCAGCTGGCACCCAAAAACGAACAATGCATGGAGCCGCAAATACAATATACGTACGACTACTTGTACATACATACCCGCAGTGCAGTACACATTCATATGTCGCATATACATAGGTACTGCAAAGAGCATGCATAGTATGTGCGAAAATCGTATCATTATGAACATAATATTCGTATATT